>JAOPUL010262588.1:0-12553 GCA_027564515.1 Octopus rubescens | reverse complement strand
CAAGAAATTGGAATCATAATTGAAAGATAAAGAAAAACTCGTATAATAATAATAATAATAATAATAATAATAATAATTATTATTATTATTTCTTTATTGAGCACCAAGTGTTTACATCAGTTGTAATCCTCAATAAGGAGGAAACGTTATAGGGCAGCTCATGGGGAAAAAACAATACAACCACGGGTGCCCTGACTTCCATTACATATACATTTTTCTCATTTCCTTTTCTCCGATTACATGCCTTTGATCAGTGCAGGCCTATTCACTCGCACCATTCTCGCCATTCTCATCCATCCATCATTTCGCAAAATGGCTAGAATGCAAAACTTCCCTCTCCAACCTTATTTTCATCTTCAATTGAAACTTGAAAAAGTTGATGAGGGATTTCCAAAGAGAAAAGTATTTGTCTTCAGCCCCTTCAATCTTCAACACCATACTACCTTTTTCGCCCTGGCCACCAGGCATATAAAGACTGCCTGCTCTTCTCGGTTAAAAGAAGGCCGCCGGGAAATCTTCATGGTGGATTCAGTTGATTGCCGGATCCGTCCTACATGCGACAGCAGTTGCTCGACATAAACCCACATTTCAGTATTGCTTGGGCACTGAACGAGTGCATGCAGAACGGTTTCATAACCTTGCGCGTAACTAGGAAATGCTCGTGGGACGGCACTTCCGTGCCTGTATAATTTGTCTCAAACAGGAAAAGCTCCCCGATAGCACAGCCAGGCCAGGAACATTTGGAAGTTATCCATTGGTCCAGGGCTGAAAGTTCTGCGGAAGTGAGCGGCTGGCTGATCTTCTTCGACGCCCGAGAATGTCGTCGCACTTTCCATCCACTAATCAGTTATAGAAAGCTAAAGTGGTCTTTCCACCTATCGCAGTGTCCGATTGGTTGAGGGCTGTGAGCAATTGATTGCATTGTATTTTCAAAAAGCCTTATCTCGGTCTCTGTTTGACCCATGGCTGCTGCTCAGTGAAAGAAACCAGCTGGAGAAATACGTACCTGGCCAACGGTGACCACACATGTTCACCGTCAAGGAAAAGCTGGAGATGCCGTAGCATTAGCGCATGTTTGCACATTATCAGCCAAGGCATGCTTAGTCCTCCACGCAGAAGATAGACCCCCTGACCATCGGAACGTGTCCCTTCCACAAGAAGCGAAAGAGTATACGCTCCAATATAATCAGACAGGAACCGGGACAAGGCACGACGGTCAAGCGGTAGCAGATGAGGACGCGATGTACGCGTTCGCCACCTGTCAAACCTTTCAGAGAGAATTTCCTCTCGGCCCATTTCTGGGTGAGAGTAGTCACCCTATTCGTTACCTCATCCAAGTTTTGTCCAACTGGAGGCCGGACTAAACCAGACCCCGAGCAAGTTAACCAGTCCGCCCATCCAGCGCCCAACGACGCAGTTGGACGGCATGGACTTGCTTCTCCACGTGCCGGGCCACAAGCCCACTGACTTACCTTTGTTAATCTTAGCTCCTGATACCTCTTCGTAGTCCTCGAGAAGGGTGCCAATAATGTTGATCTGTTTATTGTTTGACACCACTACGGTGACGTCGTCAGCATATGCTGACACGTATCCTCCAATCCTGGGGCACACGGGATGCCCCTCAAATCTCCAGTTTATTTAGCAATGGCTCAAAGTCAATAGTACAACAGCTTCGAGAGGGGGCAACCTTGACGGACTGAGTGCATGATGTTTAACGGTTATGACAGATGACTGTTCACTCTGACCACTGAACAGATGTCGCATTGCCGCGATCCAGCTCTTGAATACAGGCCCGAAACCATCTGTCTTGAGAACCACAGCCAAGTATAGATGGTCGACCCTAACGAAGGCTTTAGAATAATCTAAATTGATCAGGTCCCCAGCCCTGCCAAGTTCTTTAACCACTTTCCCTATGATGTATCGCGTGTGGAGGGGTTTATCATGGATGGATCTTTTTCGGGATGGCGCATGTCTGCGCGTCTCCTACCATAGCAAAGACGACAAGCTTCAACCTCGTAGCAAATTATTTGGCCAAAATTTTGAACTCTGCATTTAGCAAAGTTATGGGCCTAAATTTATCATTACTATCCCCCTTTTTCGGGTCGTTTCTCGGGTCGTTTCTCGTAGCTCGCAAAACAAGGAATGTTCCCATTTGGTTGCCAGTAGCAGTAACCGTCTGCCAAGAGGTCAGCAAACAAGTCTGGCATGTAAGCGTAACGTTCGTAAAGCACACCATTCAAACCAGGCTATTTACCCCTTGTGCATCTCGTCATTGCTTCCCGAATTTCAGTAGCTGTTATTGGCCTTTCGTAGTTCTCCGCCTCCGTCGTCGAGTGCCGCGGCAGTTCGTCTATGTAGGAAGTGAAATCCATCCGCGACCCGGATCACGGCTACTACCGAACAGTTGCGCGAAGCGATGTTGAAAGGCCGCACACATTTGTTTGGGAAGTGCTAACCTTTGCCCATCGTGGTCTGGTAGAGATCCGATCGTGGATTTATTGCCACGCTTTGCCTCGACCACTCGGGCCCATTGAACGGCGTTTGTTCCTTTATGTCAGAGAGAACGTCCCTTGGCTCTGACATCACAGCCTTCATGTTTTGCGTTGAAGAATTGGTCTAATGCCATTCTCGCTGCGAGAACGTCAGACGCGATGCATTTTTTAAAAAGCCTTATCTAAATTCTTGACTAAATCTTCCTCTACTCTGTTTCTTTCTACTGCTACTCCCTTGCTAAACCTAATCGATTCTAATCTAATCGCTTTTTTTAGGGAGAACCACCATATATTGTTGACGATTACCCCCGTCAACGCCCGTTTAACTAATTCACTAATCCGACTTCTGAAAGCTTTGCTCATCGGCAATGACGCGTTCAGCTCCCAGTAACCGTGTCCCTGCCTATGGAGCCTATCTAATTCAACTGAACAGACGATAAATGTATGTACTGTGTAGTCGTCTAGTTTAAATTGTGGACAACCTATGCTATCCTTTTCTGCGTCTCTACAGAATACTCTATGTAGATACGATCTGGATGACCCGATACAGTTTCAACACATCCACACTGGTACATCAGGGAAATCCACTCGATACCTGTCAGATAGTTGGAATCGTTCGAGTAGGTTGGCGAGGCTTTTACACCCTCCTCCCCAATCTTCTACGCCTACACAGTCCCACCGTTTATCTAAAATTCCGTTCCAATCTCTCACTAACACTAAAGTTCCCAGAACATTTTCCAGACGCCTAAAGAAATCTGGTCGTCCTGCCCCTGTCGGGGCATAGACGGCAGCTTGCCTGAAAGTGTGTCCTTCGCTGCCGGTCACGTCCAGCACCACTTCCTGATCCAGGAAGATTGTCCGTATTGCGAGATTCAGAATTTTTGAAAACAACAAGGGGACACCACCACCTGCTCCCGGAAAACTTGGAGACGTGTACACATCATAGTCTCCAAAAATGGGTTAGGAATCTCGTGGCTCGGAAATTCTGGTTTCACTAATGGTCATTATATCGACATTCAGTGCCCTGAGGTCATTGAGCAGTGGATCCCGCTTCGAAGACGACCCCAGACCACGTGCATTCACGCTGCCTATACTGAGCATGGCCTTGTTATTGGAAAAAAAAAGTGAAAACTTACTTGGGTTTGTCTGGTGGGGCGGTTTGTCCGTCCCTCAGGTTTGATTGCTGTGTTTCTACCAACAAATCACAAAGTATGTGCTTGGTGATATTCCTCTGAAAATCGCCAATTTCTTTTGGGAAATTGGATTTTAGGTGTTTGTATGTGTCTTGTGTTGTTCGATTGATTTGTATGTTAGTTGTGGGTGTTATAAAATATGTTTGTGTTATGTTGGTGTTTGTTTTTATGTAACACATGAGATCGGCGTTTTTGAAGATAATTACCATGTAGTTTATAATGATATTATCTTTACTCTGTATTTGCTCCTGTTGTTGTTGTTGTTGTTGTTGTCATTGTTATTACTGTTGTTTTGTTATAATGTATGTTGGATTGGTTGTGTTTGTGGTGCTGATGGTTAAGGTAAAGTTTTAGGCGTTTGCTGTAGTGTTGGGGGTGCATTGTTTACTTTCGGCGTTTTTCGTTTTCGGGATTTCATTTTTGGTTTTTCCACTGCTTACGGGGATGAAGATTGTTCTTTCTCTGTCGGTTTGTTCTTTCTCCTATCCTCCCTTCTGTTTGTCTTCTGCTCCTCTGAATTGGGAAGTGGAAATTTTTCTGGCGTTGAGAAGTATTTGGAGGAATCTGTTGCTGGTATGGTACGAGTTCGTGTTGCCATCCTTAATGGTGTTGTTGTTGTTGATGATGGTGCTGTTGTTGGTATGGCGGGAAATGATGTTGGCTAGGTTGATGTTGCTGTTGGTATTGGTGCTGTTGTTGGAAAGTTCCTGGGTGCTGGGAGAAGAGGTGGTCTTCTCTCTTTCTCTTTCAATTTGGGAATAAGACTTTTAGATGGGTGGTCGAAAGGCATATGTAGCATTTGGCCTTCCTTTCCTCAAATATAACGGGTGTGATGATGCTTTCTGGTAGATGTATTTGATCTGGGATAGCATCTACGTTCTTTTCTGTGGTTTGGACCAGAATGTCTATTGTGTTCCCTGTCCAGTTTTGTTGTTTAATCTGATAGACTTCGAGGATTATAGTGTTCTCCTCGATGTCTATAGTGACCACAGCAATTAGCCAACGAATTGCTATTTCTGGCAGTACATGTTGAATCGCAATTTTAGCCCGTCTCTGGCCGCTATATGATGGAACCATTAGCAGAACTTCACTTTTCAGGGTTTGGGAGAGTGAGTTATGGCTTCATCTTCTGCCAAAAACCTCACTTCGAACGTTCCATAACCCCTTCTCCTTTGAATGTATTATTATTGGTACCAAACGGAATCTAATGTTTTTTTTAGATTTGAGCCTCAGTTCCTCTTTCCACTTTTCTTGAATTTAATCCAATTGTACGGCATGTTACTGTGCGACGTACCGTAATTTTGATCGTTTCAAGAGGAGTATTCAAATTGAGAGTTAATCAATTTCCTTCGACTAACTGTGTGGTATATTTTATTTCCTCTTCAGGGATTGAATTCTCTGCAGAGATGTCGCACTGGTGAAGGAAACACTAGTGTTTTTTCCAAGCCATTCTAAAGACTGCTAGCTAGAATTTTGTTATGATTGTCATCGCTACTACTGTTGTTTTTGTTGTTGTTGGCTTTGTTGTAGTTGTTGTTTGTTGTTGTTTTTTACTTCTGCATCCAACAATTCTTCGAAGTGTTGAAATATTTTTTCAACTCGTTTTCGATATTTGTGGGATTGTTTACATTCTGTTTATTTTTATAAATAGCGCTTTTACTATTGATATATGTGTTTTTGCTGACTGAATCATTTTTTGAGATTTTTGTCTTGAAAACATTATCCATATCTACACTTTTAACAATCATTTATTATCAAAAACAGATTTCCCGTCTGCTTGTTTTGACTGAGGGATAACGCGCTTTGCACTGTCAGCCTCTCTCACTGTCATATGTTGACGCTCCTCTCTTTCTCACACTCTTTCACAATCAAGCGTCATCGAATCCATGCATATTTTCTACATGATGGTTAGAAAACGAAATACATTTTCAATGAAACCAATATTAGTGTCCCCCAAGATGTGGCAGCTGCGAGAGTCGCGCATAAATGTTATCCCTGTTGTCATCGGAGCATTGGGTTCACTACAACCGAAAATGAAGAAGCATATCGACATGTCGGAAATACCCTACAATCTTGATGTATTGCATAATGCGTAAGGTACTATATGTCTGAGGTCCTTGTTGTTATTTGACAAACAGTATAAACCCCCCGGTACAGACAATATCATCTACATAACAATATTGGGTACTGTGGACATCTCCATAATAATAATAATAATAATAATAATAATAATAATCATAATAATAATAATAATAATCCATTCTATACTGGGCACGAAGGCCTGGTATTTTGGGGGAGGGGAGTAACCGATGTTATCGACCCCAGTTCGTAACTGGTACTCACTTTATCGACCCCGGAAGGATGAAAGGCAGAGTCAGCGGAGATTGACAAACTCGATCGTACTACCCAAAAGAAGAAGATAATGTATGGCGCTCTCCACCCTAAGGCGAACGCACAAAGACTGTACATGAAGAGGTGTAACGGTGGAGGTGGCCTGATTAGCGTACGTGAATGCATCGACAATGAAAACGAAACATGGCAGAGTATTTGGTAAAGAGTGAGCAAGACCTGCTAGAGTATGTTGCTAATGTAGAATGAGCTACCAGCAATGGAGAAGGAGGAGGAGCAGTTGAGAGTGCAAATGGATTCCGTTAACGGATCGCCAGCGTGGGAGGAGAAACAATACTCCGAATGGAATTACATGGTCAGTTCCACCGTGAAACTAAACACTTAAAATACCAGGAAGCATAATGGAGGGGGCTCAGCAAAGGTGACCTAAAGAAGACCACTGAAAGTCTAATCATTGCTGCAATTATGATTAGACAATATCACAATATTGGATACTGTGCGACATCTTCATAATAATGATGAGGACGATGATGATGTTGATGATGATTATGATGATGATGATTATGATGATGGTGATGATGATGATGATGATGATGATGATGATGATGAGGATGATAATGATGATGAGGAGGAGTAGGAGGAGGAGGATGAAAACCGCCGAGATTTGATATAATCACCACCCTGACGTTGTATCTGAGGGAGAAAATGTAACGATTCTCTGGGACTTTCTAGTACATACAGACCGGACCATTAAAGCAAATATAAACAGCATATTGTTGTGAAAGACCAGAACAATAAAATGTGTTTTTTGATTGACATGATGTTTCCTTGTGATCATAATATATCGGCATAAGTTGACAGGCTCAGAAAATATAAGCACTTGCTCATTGAAATTGAGAAATTGTGGTGGCCCAATGCGGTTACAATATCAGTGAGTGTATGAGCACTAGAAATGATCAAGAATGGAACTGATAATTATTTGAGAATGATCCCTGGCTTACCATCCCTGCAAGGAGTGCAAATGATTGCCTTAACTGGTTCATCACACGTATTGAGAATAGCTTTGTCGATTTGAGAAGCATTACTTCGCATGTACGTTAATTTTATTTTATTTGTCTCCAATTTATATTTCCGCATAACTTCATTTCACCCTAAAAAGGAACAAACTAGTGTTTAGTTTAATGGCTTATCAATATATACAATGAGTTTATTTTCCTTAGAAGTACGGAAAACCCGCGGCAACAAATGGAAACAAGATTAAAAGAAGAAGAAAATCTCATAAACATAATAATGATGATGTTAATAATACTAATAAAAGATTCAGGATTATCATGGAAGAGCTGAAACAATAGGAATGGAGGTCTTCATCCGATAGCATGAGTACAAAACTATATTTTCCTAGAAAGGAAGGTGGTAGAGGTTGAATACAAGTAGAAGACTATGTGGATTTAGCCACGTATATAGGTAATAGTTATGACATTTTATTAAGATCTGCTAGTGTATCATTAAGAGATAGGGAAACCGGAAAACCATCTGAGGTTAGAAACCCCCAAAAAACGAATCACGATTATCTGATTGCAAGGGATGCTTTTCATGGTAGATTAGTGAGACATGGATATTGTTGCAGAAAGTAAGACTGAAAAGGGCGACAGAAAGTTTGCTAGAAGCAGCAAAAGATTGGGCGTTGGGGACTAATTGGATAAAAGTCAAGAATGACACACGTCATTTTGATTCTCATTGTAGGTTATGTAATTCAAAAGAGGTAAGTATCACTCCTATTGTTAGTGAATGTGGTATGCTAGCACAAAAAGAATACATGACAATGCATGAAAATACATGGCAACATAGGGAGAATAATGCACTGTGACATATGTAGAAAGCTAAAATATGACCATGCTGATAAATGGTATGAACCCAAATCTATTAAAGTAATAGAAATGTAAATAAATAAGATGTAGTTGAGTTTTAGCAATTAGAGTGACAGCGTAATGTAATGTAGAAGACATGATTTTGTAGTACTAGAGATTAGACAAAGATATTAGAAAGTACCAGGTAATGTACTTTGCTGCTTGAAATGAGGAGAAAATCAATATGAGAGGTATAAAGAAAATAGCAAAGTACCAGGTCTTAGCCATTGAGTTACAAAGACTATGGAGAGTGTGGGTGAAATGTATCCCTGTAGTAATAGGTGCATTAGGAAATATCCCTAAAGATGGATAGAAGAAAAAGGCATAATATCTAGTTAAGTGCAGCACCAGAAAACAGCTTTATTGGGGACAGCAAAGGATACTTCGGAAGGTCCTTGGCTTCTAAGATAACATGCTGTAACTCGATGTGAGAATTGCTTCTACACGAAGTCTACTTGCACATAGAGCTGAAGAAGTATATCCGTCAAGCCCCTTCTTTTCATGAATGATCTAAAAGAGTTCGGAAATCCAGAAGGTGGTTGAGACTATGCTTATAGGATTGGAAATCAGGATCTCTAAGTGTGCAGTGTCATTCTATTCCATTTAAACAGTGGAAACGAGCCGGTTTCAGGAGCAATGACTTGCTAAACGGAGAATGAATGGGATCCCGAAGATGGGACATATCTTGCATAGATACATTTTTGAAAATATCATCATTGTATATTTGAAGCGCCTCAAACTGTTCTTGAATTTAAAACTTGAATTCAAAACTTGAATTGTAATCAATGTATATCACTTTAGGATTACTATCAACATCTGGGATACGAGTAGATATCAACCAGTTCAATTGCATTACGCGAAAGACGATGATAATTCATGGTGCTCTCATCTTTAAAGCGAACACACACATCTTGTATATGAAGAGGGGGGTAAGTTTGGACATGACATGGTAAGAGTACGGGAGTGCATCCATAGTGAAAGAAAATAGAACTTGACAGAGCATATGATAAACGACGAACAAGACCTGTTACATTATGCTGCTGATAGAGCAATGGAATTGAGATTGCTAGACATTCCAATCACTAATAGCCAATGTGAGAGAAGAGACACGGCTCCGCATGGAATTTCAAGGTCAGACCCACCGTGACACTAAAATCTTAAACAATGAGGGAACATTATGTGTGTGGCCAGTAAAGGTGACTTGAAAAGAGGACTGAAGGCCTGATAATCGCTACATAAGATCTGACATTGAATACGAACTCACACAAAAGGGATATATACCACAATAGTGCAACAATCGTCTGCAAAATGTGTGGTAAGGATTTAGAAATAATCTTGACTCACATTGCTACTAGTTATGAAAGTGTTGCGCAGAAAGAGCACCCGCGTTGATACGTCAAATCATTCATAAACATTCACTGGCTACTATGCCGGAAGTATGGATATGAAGAAACGGGCGCTTGATACCGTCATCAACTGTAATAGGTAAATGACTAAAACGGGATGGCAAAATCCTCTGGGTTTCGACTTCCAGTCAGACTGACAAAATGTTCCAGCATCGAGGTATATATTAGCATTTAAGAGAGACGTGCAATAGTATCCAATAATAGACGTGGCAAAGTCACGAGTTCAAAATATAGTCACGAAAGAAACAGAAAAATTCGACGACGATGCAGACTTCAAAAATCGAGATGGACAAGATGTGTTAGCTGCGAGAATCAAATATGATGATTGCAGTTGTTGTCATCGGAGAAGTGTGTTCAATACCCAGCAACCCGTAGAAATATCTAGACACGGTAGAAACACACCCCAATCTTATTGTTTTGCAAACAACGGCTTGACGTGGAACTTAACGCATACTGCGTAGTGTGCTTTCTTTCTGAGGTCCTTTAAACACAATATAGAACGAACTATTGAAATAATAATAATAATAATAATAATAATAATAATAATAATAATAATAATAATAATAATAATAATAATAAAAATAAATATTTCTTTGCATTTTGTCATCAGGATTCATTTATACTTACCACATGTTACAAAAGGGGTTACAACAGCAAATAACAATCTACGTACATAGTAAGAGAAAACGACGTGGTGTGGTGCAAGGATGCTACACAATATATCGGCGTATATAGAAATTTGTTAACATTCACATAAATTCACGTAAATGAGTATATAATTGCATAATATATAAATATAGGAATATAAAAAAAACTTCAGAACATATAGACAACCCACACATACACGTATTAGAAACCGTCACCTGGATTTTATCAGAGCAAAACACGACTCCCGCCACCTTCTGCCTCCATGTACTTCATATCCGAACACTCAAAATGTTCAGTCCCGAAGATGTCCTGGGATAATTCAAACACTTGTATGCCCGCTTGTTCCACAGACTAAAACAAACACAAGAGTACGGATGCTGATCCTTGTCCTGTTGTCACTTTTGCAACATAGTGCAGGCAAATGGTGAGCTGTGAGGTAACACGCAATACCTTGTGGTAGGTTGGGGCGTGCATAGACATGCAGATCCTTATGAATCTTTGAAAACCAAAAGGCTTTTCCGAAGTTATATCTCATTGTGGAAAGGAAATCAGTCTGGGGGTACAAGGCAGGAAGCCCAGTTGTTACACGTGTGGGAGTAGCAGTTACTGAAGGCATTTTGCCCTGAAGAGTTACAGAGGCTATGGAAAGTGTGGGTAAAACGTGTCCCAGTAGTTATAGGTGCACTGGAGTTGAACAAATGGATAAAGGAAATAATTATAAGACCTAGTTTAGTGCAGCTCCAGAAAACAGTGTTATTAGGGACAAAAGGAGAAGAGATAAGATGATGAACAGCAACAGAAGCAGCAACAAACGGTCAGCTCCGAAAAAGAAAGCCTGTTCCTATAACTAGGATGCTAGGATTAAAAAATAAAATATAATCAAAGATGAACTTGAACTAATATAGTAAAATATTCGTTTCAAATTTTGGCGCAAGGCCAGCAATCTTGGGGCAGGGGGTAAATCGATTAAATCAATCCCAGTGCTCAACTGGTACTTATTTTATCAACCCCGGAAGGATGAAATGCAAAGCCCCCTCGGCGGAATTTGAACTGAGAACGTAAAGACGGAAGAAATGCCGCTAAGCATTTTGCCCGGCGTCCTAACGATTCTGCCAACTCGCGGCCTTAATATAGTGAACTATTAAATTCTTATTTCACTTGAATATTGCATCCAACACGCATAAAATAAAAAAAATACATACGAGTTTCTGAGAGAAAAAAAAGGATGAAAAACATGAAATCCAAACAATGTATCGAGATTCATAATAAACAATAACAAGATTCCAAACATAGAACTAGGATAGTTAATAGAAAGAGTATACACAGAAAAACAAAACGAAACAATCGACTACTCATAAAAAAATTACCAACCACAAACTAATGAAAATAATGGAACAGAACATACAACATACAAAAACCTAACATTTTATGAAAGAAAGCAACGCAACAGAAACGACCATAATAAGATAAATGAATCACAAAATAAACAAAGAAACTTTACAATAAATCAAAAGCATACAGAAGGAAAAATGAACTAAAAGCCAAAATGAATATAAAGTCATAGAAGTCCCTGCGGAAATATACAGCAAAATACACAGACCCAAAAGACATATATAATAGACCTTAACAACACAAAGAATAAAATCACATACCAAAAGAGATCATTCAAAGTTAACAATGATGAAGACCTGACAGAAATAATAAAGAAAATAGAAGAAAGCTTAGCAGAATCAGTTAATACGGATCGACTTAAACACCTGCTGAAGCTACATTCAAGAAAGAGTTCTATGAAAGAACGATTAAAAGTAAGAGATCCTTGCAATAAATTGTGTGTCTACGGTAGTATACTAGGATGATATCGATAGACTGAATGATTTAATCTCTTAGTGGTTGTATAAACGGAAGATGGGCTTAATCCTAATGGAATCAGATCATCATCAGGCAAGAAAAAGAGTATACTATATAGAACTAAAAAAAAAAGCAAAAACAAAAAAAAGGTAAGATGGAGGGTCAAATATGGAAACCTAAAAAGCACCCAAATAATTAAAAAGCATATTAAGAAAAAAAGATACTTTAGAACAGAGGTTCTCAACCGGAGTACATATGACCCGGAAAGGGGGGGGGGGTCACATAACATTTTGTTGTTAAAGTTTATGAGCGATAAATTGGTTATGCATCTACAATACACAAAGTATTTTAACAATTTTTTTTATATACAGTTTCTAATAATATTTAATCATAACAATATAATAAAAGTTGTTTCACATGGGGATCCAGTAGAATAAAATAGGAATCAGTCGGATCCATAAGCAAAAAATGGTTGAGAACTTCTGCCCAAGAAGAAAGGAATTGCTTAAACAAATCATACCAGCAAAATTACGCAGGATAGGCAGCTTTGGAAAAAGTGAACGCTTCATTCAGGGAAAAGCTGTAATTTATTTACAGATAAAATTATTTTATAGGGACATTACCGAAGAGACAATATACACACATATATGCACACACACACACACACACACACACACACACACACACACACACACACACACACACACACA
>JAOPUL010258378.1:0-12593 GCA_027564515.1 Octopus rubescens | reverse complement strand
TCTATGTCAACTCGTATATACTTTAAGACAGGCTTTAGAAGGATGTCGAAGAAGTTACTTAGTCTGTGAGTTTCACATGCGGTGATTGGATTAAGTTTTAAATCAACATATATATATATATATGTGTGTGTGTGTGTGTGTGTGTGTGTGTGTGTGTATGTGAATGTGTGTGTGTGTTTGTGTATGTGTGTGTGTATATGTAAACGCGGGTAAGCACACGAGTGCAAAACAAGGGGAAGAAAAATAGTTCTCGAACACCTATATATATATTAAAGGGATGTCGTCTAAGGCCAGAACAGGGCGAGAGGTTACAAAATAAACCACCAAAGGAAAATAAAACAGAAGAAAGTCCCACTTTTAACTTGTATGTCAATATTTCGGGATTAATTTCCCATTTTCACGAGATTTGGAAAGAGGGGTCGTTGGAAAAAGGGGTTGCTCAGATGTTTGGGGGTGAAGGAAAATGGGGAAAGTGACACGCACAGATTGATGTTGCTATAGCAACGAGTGTGCTTCGTGTAGTTCCTTCCAGTTATTCATGGCTGTTCTCGAATTGTCTATAAGTAGGTCTCCATGATTTTGAGATTGTTGCTCCTATTGCGTTGGCTTGCCCAGATGGAAACTTTAAAATTCTGGGTTTAGCTCTTCTTCAGGTGTTTATTTAGTGAAGTGTCCGTGTGCATGTTTTATTTTTATACGGATGTGCAGTTTCCTGGCGGTGCTTGCTATGTAGGAAGCCGCCGGATTACCGGAGTCTACTTCTTATGCCAGATAGGCTCTCGAGCAAATGTTGGTCTCGTTGATGGAGCAATTATTTAGTGTGCACGCTACGATGCAATCTGTGGTAAATTTTCTTGACCATGCACCATCTGCATGTTAAGTCCCTCCCTGTGGATCGCATGCTGAATATCTGAAGTTGTCTGTCGTTGAAGTAGGGCAGATTAACGAAGACATTTTTTGACTTAGGATTATGAACCTTCTTTTGTGCTTTACCTATTTTCGTGTTTCGCTTATACAGTCTTTTAGATACTGATGGCGGTTAGCAGTTGTGTTAAGTTCTTCAGGAAGTGTTTGGTGTTGGTAGCTTTGTCCGTTGCTCCACTGCATATGGTTGTTATGAGCGTGGTCTCATTTTTCACATATGTGACTTTGGCTCTGGTGGGCAGGGCTGATTCGTATTCTACAAACATATTTTTACTGGCCAGTTTTCAATAAAACTGTATATAGATACTATGATAAGTGATCTTGATTTGGAAATCTAGCAGATACAGGCACTAGACTCATCTGGGTGTTGAATCTCAAATCTTGATGCGGTTGTCGACGCTGTTCTATATTTGATATGTATCGCGGTCGCCTCCTCTGAGAGGAGGAGGGGAATCATCATATCGTGATGTGCTTTGAGAAAAAGATGCGTGAGTGGAGGTGTTGAGTGTCGTGCATTGGAGTTGATCCACGTACGAGATGATCAGCAGGCTTAAGAACGAACGCTATATCCCATCGGCAGACCTGAAATATGTTTATATACTTCACCGTTTTATTGGAAGAAGGTGTTACCTATTATAATGTCTAGTAGTTCTCGGATGTCCGATATTATAAGACCAAAGAGTTGAAAGTTGGTGAAAGGTGAAGAGGAGTTAGAGGTGAAAGAAGAAGGGGAGGAGGAGGGGCAGGAGATGGAGGAAAGGAATATGTATGTGGCGAGGAGGTGGGGGTGGTAGGAGGGGAGAAAGAATAAATGCGATGCTGTCGGTTATGAACACGACAGCAAGAACAGTGGATACGGAAGTATAGAGGAAGACAAAATCTTAACTGAAATGGTATCGGTATTTCCTGAGTAAGGTGGGGTTGATATTCCTGATTCTTATAAGATCCCATTGGAGCTACCGACATGCACGGGGTAAGTATAATGTAATGACTTGAAGTGTTTGGAAAGAAGCCAAAACATTGATAAAAGGTACCTTCAATTCCCGAGACTATAGATCTGATTTTAATTTTGGGCCCGGGATTGTGGGTCTTCACTAAGTGATAGAAGGATGGGAGGGAGGTATTTCTGGATGAAAAATGAACTCTAGTTTTCTTAGACAGGTGTCTCCATTGTGGCAAGTGTTCGTCCAGCTAGCGTTGATCATGGATTCGAGCCGACTAAGTTTGATGTGGGAATTTTCGTTTGGTGTTAATTGGTTAATACGCCGTAAGAGGACCTATCTATGACGCAGAATTCCTTCCTCTTGTCTGATAGTAGATAATGAGGGGTTTAGATCGTAGGTTTTGTACGCTGAGGAATAGGGATGTTGTTAGGTTGTGTACTGTGGTGGGGCGTTTATCTAAAAAGTTAAAGAACGATCTTCTAAATTTAGCTAGTTTAGAGTTGAATTTAGGGTTGTGTGGGGGAGGGTGGAGTGGGTCGTCGGGGTGGTAAGAGGGAAACCTATAAGTGGATAGAGGAGGAGGGAGAGGAAGGCGGTAGTAGAAAGAGGAAAGAAGAAGAAGAAGAAGAAGAAGAAGAAGAAGAAGAAGAAGAAGAAGAAGAAGAAGAAGTAGAAGATGATGTTGATGGTGATGAAGAAGAAGTAGAATGGGAGGGTAAAGTAGCCGATGATGTTGACGGTGATGATGATGATGATGACGTCGAAGATGGCGAATATGATGATGATGATGATGATGATGATGATGATGATGATGATGATGATGATGATGATGATGACGATGATGACGATGATGACGATGATGACAATGATGATGATGATGATGATGATGATGATGATGATGATGGCGGTGGTGGTGGTAGTGGTGGTGGTGGTGGTGGTGGTGGTGGCGGTGGTGATGATGATGGTTGTGGTGGTGATGGTGATGGTGATGATAAGGTGAACCTCATAAGGTAAAAAGTGATGTAAGATGATTAAACAAGGAAAGACGGGAATTCGCCCGAAAATTCAGAGAAATAATAGTCTGAAAACCATTTGAAAAATTTAGTAGGTGTAGGAAAATATATGGATAATGTAGTCTTAAGTATATATTTAGAAGTGAGTGTCATGTTTTGCAAATAACGTTGATTTAGACATACATGCTACAGATGATGTGCAGTCATAATTGCCCACGAATGTTGATACACTCGCATGCACTAACCCATACATATAAAACCAAATATATCTATGTGCATACATACAGAAATACATATGAAGAACATTAAACCGATGAAAATAGAAAAATAGGAAAAAGAAGAATTCTAGGAAAAGAAAAGGTGATATATTAGTTAAGTGAACGTTTAGGAGATAAATAACATGAATTAGGAAAAAGAGGGAAAGATCTTACTACTAAAAGACGAGGATGAAAAGAACATGAACACATATAAATATAAATATAGAGAGACAGAGAGAGAGAGTGAGAGAGTGGGAGAGAGAGAGATAATGCAGATTATACACCCACAATCTTTCACATTCACAAACAAAGATTCACAATCAGAGTAACTTATACAGAGAATGTGAGAGTGTCAGATTGAGACAAAGAGACAAGGAGAAGAGGAAGAAGAAGAAGAAGAAGAAGACGAAGATGAAGAAGTAGAAGAAGAAGAAGGGGTGGAGGGGAGAGAGGAAGAAGCAAACGGCGGAGAAGATAAAGAATAAGAAAAAGAAGATGAAGGGAAGGAAGCGAATGAAGTTTCAGAAGAAGAATAAAAGGAATACGAAGAAGCGGTGTAGGACGAAGAAGGAAACTTAGAAAAAATGATAAAGAAGAGAACGAAAGTGGAACAGATGATGATGATGATGATGATGATGTGGAGGAGGAGGAGGAGGAGGCGGATGGTAATGATGATGACGACAATGTTTATTGGTGTTTATGATGGTGATGATGATGAAGATGATTATGAAGAAAATGATGATGTTGATGATGACGAAAATGGTGATGATGATGATGATGATGATGATGAAGAAGAAGAAGTAGAAGAAGAGAAGTAAATAAGGGAAGAAATCTAAGAAATGGAAGAAGCGGAAGAAATAGAGGAGAAAGAGGAGGTGAAGAAGGAGAGAATAATAGGAAAAGGAGAAGGAGGAGGAGCAGTAAAAATGTAAAATAGAGTGAAAAGCATAAAAAGATGAACAAGAAAAATATGAAGGAAGATACTAAGAAAAATACATATATTTAACATTTTCGCACAAGGCAAGCAGGAGCAGGGGTAATGTGTAATTTGATTACACCGACCCCAGTATTCAACTGATACTTATTTTATCGACCGTGAAATACTGAGACGCAACTCGACCTCGGCTGAATTTGAACTCAAAACGAAAATACGGAGGGATACCGCTAAACATTTTCTGCGATTAGCTACCGATTCTGCCAGCTCTCCGACATTTTAATAATAATAATCTCTTCTTTAATGGCGTTAAGGGCCGAACACAAAGCAAAGAGGGAAAATACAACACAAGGGACAAGTGGGGATTAGTACAAACATTTCTGTATAAGGTGAAATAGAACGAAAATTTACAACAAAAATTCAACAATGAAATTCCCCAAAAGGAAAGAATGAGTTCCACCCAGGGACAAGCAAGAAGACTCATACATCCTGTTCAGCTATGCTCCAGTGACACCACAGCAGGTTCCTCTCAACTCCTCCGGCATACAAACGTACCTTCGCGTGGCCTCTACTCGCCACTTTTACCCATCTTTCAACACAAATACTGGGATAGGCAATACTTCACTCACCACCAACACTTTCCTTTTAAACGTGGTACTTGAAATTTCGATGAAGGCTTGGCCGAAAATGAAGGTATCTGCCTTCAGTCCTATAAACCTCATCCAACACACTACCTATGTTGCTATAGCCATCAGACGGAGGACAACCAGGCAGCAGACAACTGCCATCCCTTTCGGGCCAAATGAATTCGGTGGGGCGATCATCACGTTTGACTCAGCTGATTAACAAAGCTCCACATTCTGCTATGTCCGAACACGAGACGAATGCATGCAGAATGGTTTTGTCGCTGTGAGCATATCTCGGAGAGGTCCGTCTGACAGCACATCCGTGCCTGTAGAGCATGTCGCGAACCAGCGGATCTCCCCGGTAGCACTGCCAGGCTAGTGATACCTGGAGGTTATCCATAGGCCTCGGCCTAAAATTTCTCCAGAGAAGACCAGACACACGACGCTCAGAGTTTCCCCAAGAACGTCGTCGCTCTTCCCCTCTATTAATGCCGTATAGACCTACATTATGGAACTTCCACTGAACGCATTACCCGCATGGCAGAGGGTTGTGAGTGCTTGCCGACACTCCAGGTGCTAAGTGCCCTTTCTCAGTCTACGCTTGATCCAGGAATGTAGTTCCCTACGAGAGATGAGCTGCCTGAGAAACAGCATCCAAACTTGCTCACCGTTAAGTAAACGTGGAGATGTCACAGCCTCCTCGTATGCCTGGGCATCATTAGCCATTGGATGCCCAATCTTTCATACAGCGGCTGCTGATAGCAGATGGATTTCTGACGAGCTAAACATGTCACCTCCACAGAAAACGGAAGATCAAGCGCTCTAGATTCGTCAGCAACGAAGCAGGCCAAACAATGATTGGCAGACGGTAGTAGATGACTCAAGCGCTATACGCACCAGCGCCTCACCCTTCAATAATTGCTTCTTCACTGTCCAACCAGCTCACCATCTCCACCATGTTGGTGTCCACCTGGAGGTCTAGACCAAACGAAACCCCGAACAATTTAAAAGGTCCTTCTATTCAGTAACCTACGATGCTGTTAGACTACACGGCCCTGCCTCTCCAGGTGCCGAGTTGCAGGCCCACCGGCTTTTCTTATTTAATCATTGCTTATCACCTCTTTTTACTCCCTTAAGGTTGTGCCGATCATCTCCAGATGCGAGATGCTCGACACTATTACTGTGACGTATTACACGTAAGCCGACACTAAACTTCCGCATCACAGGCCATTTGATCTGACCCTCGAAACGTCATGGTGAACATGAAGATGATGACGATATTTGTGATGATGATGACGATTAAGATGCTGGTGGTGTTTGTGGTCTTGATATTAAAAATGATGATGATGGTGATGAACTACTATTGAGAATGACAAAATATAAAGAAAAGTAGTAGTAGTAGTAGTAGTAGTAGTAGTAGTAGTAGTAGTAGTAGTAGTAGTAGTAGTAGTAGTAGTAGTAGTAGAAATATAGAAATTAAAAAAATATGGGAAGGAAGAAAGGAGGACATGATGAAGAAGAAGGAGAAGAAGAAGAAGAAGATCAAGAATGAAAACAAGAACGAGAAGAAAAAGAAGAAGAAAGTGAAGAAGAAGAAAGTGAAGAAGAAGAAGAAGAAGAAGAAGAAGAAGAAGAAGAAGAAGAAGAAGGATGTAAAATAGAGTAAGAATCATAAAAAGATGAAAATGAGAAATTATGGCGGAAGATACTAATAATAATAATGTTTTCAGCAGCTTCGGGATAAGGTGTAAATTTATTATATCGACCCCAGTACTCAACTGGTACTTATTTTATCGAACGTGAGAGAGTGAAAGGCAAATCGGCCTCGGCAGAACTTGAAAGTAAAAACAGACAGCTCGCTAAGCATCTTTTTCGGCTAGCTACTGATTCTGCCATGTCGCCTACATTTTAAACATTTTAGTAATAATAATCTCTTCTTTATTGGCGTTAAGGGCCGAACACAAATTAAAAAGGAACAATACAACACAAGTGAGAAGTAGAGATTAACACAACAATTCGTGTATAATATAAAATATAACGAACAATTAACAACAAAAATTCAACATTAAAATTACCCACACATGGACAACACATCCTGTTTACCTGAGCCCCCGTGATAGCTCAGATTGCAGGTACATCTCTCGTTCTCCACATATGCTTTCGCGTTGACTGGAACAATGCAGACTGGAAATGTTACCGTAATGAGTTACAACGCCCAAACTGGTCGGAATTTTACGATTCCATTGATGTAAATAATTTTTTTCTAAATATCCTCAGTGTAATCTTTGCTGCATTTGAAGCATCAGTACCGCGACAAACGCGCTAATAATCAAAGACGTGCAATTTGGAAGACTGCAACAGTCCGTTCGACTTGTAAAGAGAGACCGTCGTGATACTGAACAGAAATATAGACAGCATAGAACATGAGAATAGAAGAAAACGCAATAGATCATCCAACCATCTGAAACAAGTGAGAAAAATGGCGGTGCTTGAGTTTGAACGACGTATAGCAACCAGGACTTTAATCAAAGTGTTCGGGAAATATGTACGTTCGAAGCAGAGACCTCACTCTCCAATTGGCTCTCTCTACAATCCACTCACCGTTAGAATCACTGATGATCCCAAGAAATGTGATAAGTTTATTGCTGAAAGTTAAACTGGCATTTTTACTGTTGAAAATCCAAATGTACCTTCTTCACCAACTCTTACATCAAATTGCATCTGTGAAATTTACACCCGCAATGTTGCGATAGCAGCTCAAGAATAAGTGCAACTATGCCTTTCCTGGTCTTGATGCTGTTACATATTTGCATCTCAAACATGGCGGGTTATTTCTTTTGGAACAGCTCTCATTCTTCTTTCAATTCTGCCTTAATAACTGTGTCACTCCAGAGCAGTGGAAAATTATCAGTCATTCCCCTGTTCAAACAGGGTGATCACGCCTCACCGTAAACTATCGTCCAGTCAGCCTTACTTACTAGATGCATCGCCAAACTGATGGAGTCTTGTGTCAGAGAAGCACTTTGGAACTTTTGGAGCTCTCAAACCCTTATTTGACCTTCACAATTTGGGTTTATCCCTAACTCCAGCTGCTGTAGCCAAATCATTGAGTTTCTTGAGGACATCACAGGAGTTGCTGATGGCGGCTCATTGGTGGATTTTATTTACCTCAACTTTGCTAAAGCCTTCAATACTGTGCCACACAAACGATTTATGGCAAAATTCTCTGCTATAGGTGTGAAAGATTTCTATAATTGGCTGAAGTCCATTCCCGGTCGGAATGAGGTAGTTACGGTTCTAAGACATCATTCTTCATCCTACGAGATGACGTCTGGTTTACCACAGGGTGTGGACCCCTACTTTGTGTTGCATATATTAATGACATAGTAGCCAACTTAAGGAATGTTACAGTATTAAAGTATGCAGGTGATATCAAATTGTACCACGAGATAAAAAAAACAGATACTATGCGCTATAGAAGTTTCCTGCAATCAGACCTGGACACAATACAGCAATGGATTTCTGACTGGCAGCTCAAGCTAGCTGTGGACAAGTGCGCCACCATGAACTTTGAGCGGAAACACCCAGCTTTGACATAATCTCTCAGCAACACCAATCTCAAAAGGTCTTCTAGTGAACGTGATCTGGGAATTATTGTAAACAGCGATCTTCGTTGGACAAACCACATCTCTAAGATTGACAAGATGTCTGAGAGAGCCATAGCATCTCTTAGTTAGATCTTTATTAGCCGGTTTCCAGCTATTTATTTTAAACTGTATAATTCAGTGGTACGTCCACACTTGGAATTTGCAATCACCAGTCGGGAATCCCTATCTTAAACAGCATATAAATCTCCTGGAAACTGTTCAGAAGCGCGCAACTAAACGAATACACGACATCACGCATCTACCATACACTGAACGCCTTGCTTACCTGGGCATGGAGACATTGAAGATCAGGCGGCTGGCAACTGATTTGGTAGACACCTACAGGATTATCCCCCATCTTTCCAACAACAACCGTGGTTATTTTTTTGAATTCCATGTGACAAACACTCGCGGACATGCTTACAAAACCAAAGAACAACACAGCACCCACAACTTTTGAAACATTGCTTCACGCTCAGAATTGCTGAAGCATGGAATAAACTATGCCCATCAGTCGTTAGCTGTTGAGACACTACATCGTTTCAAACTTCCATGCCTCATTGGCGCATTCATCTAGTCCCAATCTATCCAGGCGTGCGTTCTTGATCACGCTCCAATCGCCCACTTGAACGTCTCAAAGAAAACTAGAGAGACATCCACACGTCTGAGGAAAAGCAGTAAACGTCTGAATAACTGTGACTGTCCTGACCCTGTCGAGGTGTACACAGCGAATAATATAATGTACCAACTAACATCTAGGACCACCACCCTATCTTCAGGACCCATGTAGATCTTCTGTACAACGGTTTTTATTAAACAGCACTGCCACCTCGCCTCCCATTACAATCACACTAAGAGGAGCGTAGATCTTAAATTCGTGGAAAATAAGGGCTAGAGGCTGTGTATTTGAAATCATGGTTTCGCTAATAGCCTTCGCATCCATAGCCTGTGGCCTGAGATCGTCGAGCAGTCGACCTTGCTTTCAGTGCGACCCAAGGCCACGAACATTTATACATACTACTTTGAAACTCGCTATGCAGATCACAAAGGGCGTCTACCTACCCACCGTGTGTAGTAAGAGGTCTGGTGGTACTACATTTGTAACTTGTCGAGGTTTCTTTGGGAACCCCCTTAACAGCCTACTCGTGGCTTTTACGTTAGGGTTTCCCACGTCATGAAGGAGGCTTTCCCTAATGTTTGTATAGGTTTCTAGGGGCATTCGGACCTTCATCAGTGTTTCTGTCATTTGAACAATGCTGGTGCCAAAGTTCACTCTCTCTCTATCTCTCTCCCTCCATATCCTTCCTGTTTGCTATGAGGGCCATCAACTCTTTGTTGGCACTACTCACTAGCGCGTAGTGTTCTCTTTGTGTTGTTGGTTGTTGCTCTTGGTGTTATTAGTTCAGGAGGTTTTCGCAGTTGTGGTAGTGTTGGTGGACTTGATTGTGATGGCATTACAAGTGTTGACGGTTGCGGTTCTGTAGGGGGGGGGGTGATGCAGTAAGTGGGTCAGTGCATGTTGTGGGTGAATTTTCTATGTTTCTTTGGTGTGCGTGTTGGTGTGGGGAATGACGTTTTGTATTTTATTCCTGTTTTGTTTTTTGGAGTTTTTGCCATCTACCCTTTTTTACTGCGTGAAGCAGATGTATCCGTGTCTATGGAGATGGGGTGCGAGTCTATGTATGTACTTGAGTTTAGAAGAGACGGATTAAGAGGGTTTCGTAGGTAGAGCGTCAAAGCATTGTGTGTCTCCGGTATTACTAGTCTTTCTCCTGTTGAAGGTGATGGTGGGAGATTTGATTTTGTAAATGTTGCTGCTGTTACTGCCGTTTCTGGTGTTGCTGTTCCTCCAGTATTTGCTGATTTTGAATTTGTTGTTGTTGATGATGCCGTTGTTGCCGGGGTTGGTGTCGCACTTGTTGCTGATTTAGTCATTGAAGCTTTTGGGGACGTGGTGTTGGCAGAAATGGTCTTTCCATGGTTCTCTGTCTTCTGTTGGGGAGGCAAAGCTCTCAAGTAACATGTTCCCCGCACTGGTGACACCGTAGATTTCTACCCTCAACGGTAATCTGTAGCTCTTCCACTACTGGAAGGCATATGTGCTACAGTATATTAAGGAAGCTGCCTGGATTAATGTGGGGATGCACCACCATAGCTATCAGAAACCAATTCTCACGACGACTTCGCTTCACCTCCCTGAGGCTAATGTTCCTTTCCAAATTGATACATGCTAAAACCTGCCATAAATTTACGTTTGGTGGAACTCCTGAAATCTTTATCCGCACCTTCTCCCTTCCTAAATCCGTGGGTGGAGCATATATGTTTCGTTCTGATATGGAACCACGGAGATTTTGGTGGCCAGAACTTCAGACTTTGCTGAAATACCTGCAAATTGTTTTGATCTCGAGATACGCTGAAAGTCGGGCATTATCTCTTTCAGTACCCCTTCCACATCTCCGTGACTAACCTTCTCTGGCAGCTTTGCGTTCACAGACACTCATTTATAAATTACTCTTGTTTTTCTTTGTTTCTTCCAACATCTCGGTGAGAGGGGATGAAATGGCAATGTCCGCCCGCACTGTTTTCAGCTGTATTAGTTTTGCCCCTTGGGCCAGTCATACATCCTTCTGTATTTTGTCCATTCTATATAGCTCTATGTCTTTAGCACCATCTTATTGCGAATGTATTGTTGTTGTCGTTGTCTTTGTTATTCACAATGGAAATATTGTTGTCGTTTAAGTTGTCAAGGCTACTGTTGTTTTTGTTTATTTTCTTCTGTCATACTTTTTGTTGTTGTAGTGGTGGTGGTGATGGAGAAGTCTCTCGCCGTGCTCGTAGAATTGTTGTTGTTGCCGCTGATTGTTGTCTTTGGTATCATTCCATTTATTTTGGGGAAGTCAGCTTCACAACAATTCCAGAGTTGTGATGTGGCTGCTGCGTCTGCTGTTGCTGCTGCTTTTGTTGCTGCTGCTTTTGTTGCTGCTGCTTTTGTTGCTGCTGCTTTTGTTGCTGCTGCTTTTGTTGCTGCTGTTGCTGTTTGTTGATCAAGTGGTAGTGTAGTCCACTGAACCTTGTATTTGGTGGGTGTTCGCCTCCCCTTCAATTTGTGGGGAGAGGGAGGAGATCATCACAGTGTCTTGCGACGCACAATCAAAACTCCCTCTTACTCCATCCTTCTTGTCACTCAAGAGAGCGGATATCGTCATGTTTTTTCAAAATTGTTTTCTTTTTGGATTTGAAACATCACAAACAATGATACCAACAAAACCTGTGCAAAGATGGTAGTTTTGACAAATGTGTTTGTAACAAAATAAACGATAAACAAACTTTGGAGACAAATATTACAAAAAACGCTTTCAAGCAACAATGTCATGCCTTCCGCTTGTACTACAACTAATAATAATCCTTTTCATACTGGGCTCAAAAGCCTGAAGTTTTCGGGGATGGTGATAGTCGACTGAATCGAACCAATACCCATCTGGTATTTATTTTTCTCGACCCCGAAACGATGAAAGAAAAAGTCGACACCGGCGGTATTTGAACTCAGAACGTAAGGTCGGAGGAAATGCCGCTAATGAATTTTTCCGGCGTGCTAACGGTTCTGCCAGCTGGTTACCTTACTACTGTTGTTGTTTTTTCTTCTGCTCCAACAAAGTCTTTGAAGTGGTGATGTCATTTGTCAACTCTTTTTCTATATTTGTGAGATTGTTTACATTTCGTTTAATTTGATAAACAGTATTTTTTAATAATGCTGGAATTGTTTTTGTTGACTGTAACATATTTCGAGAGCTTTTGTTTTGAAAAGATATTCCATATCAACAATTTTAAAAGCATTTTTGTCAAACACACATTTATCGTCTGCTTGTTTTGACTGAGGGATATAGCGCGTTGCACTGTCACCCACTCTCACTATTATATGTTGACGCTCCTCTTTTTCTCCCCTCTCTCAAACTCAAGCGTAATGGGATTCCTGCATATTTTCTCCATGATGTAGACAAAACGAAATAAATTTTCATTGAAACCAAGATTAAATCAACGTATCCCCCAAAATTGGGTACAAATCAGGAAAAGAAACTCACAAGTCGACAGTAAATAATTTGTTGTCCACAATGGTATTAATTTTTGAAGTGTCCATAAAAGTTACCGGTGATTTTGTGTACAAAATTTACGGAGCGAGGTCAAGCGCGGCTTGCCAAGCTGACGGCCATAATAATAATAATAATAATAATAATAATAATAATAATAATA
>JAOPUL010257982.1:0-12598 GCA_027564515.1 Octopus rubescens | reverse complement strand
CGACAGAAAAGAAGGATAAATAAGACTTGCCTGAAATTTAGTCGAGCACTCCGATGCGTTTGTAAATATAAACATAAGCATGAGACCCAATGCTGGCCAGCATGGGGTCTCATGCTTATGTTTCGAGGGGTTTCGAGAAGGAGGGTAACACTGAGGGCTCCGCACCTTCCCCCTCCCTGACTCAAGGCCCTTCCCTCTCCCTGACCACCAGACTCAGACACAACGTCCCCGCCTTCAGCCACCCCTACCAACCGGCTCCCCTCTTGTGTTGCCCACCGACACCGGCGTCACGCCCGCAGGCCCCTTCCAATTGTGCCAAAAGGATTCGCGCCTTGGTCAAAAGGAAAGTTCATTGAGAGTGATGTTTCTGCCGCGGTGCGCTTGCTGGCCTCCACCGACACGGTCCTCACCCCCACACCGTTCCTTTTAGAGACCCTCCGTCACAAATATCCGGTCCCCCGGCAGTGACGACTTGAGCAAGACACTCAGCCATGTCCAGACTCTTCAATCAACGCTCGCCTTCCTCATCTCCTCGACTCCTATTGAAGCTGGACATCAAAAACAGATTCAACAGCGTTAGACGGGACCACGTCCTCGAGACATGCTTCAACGCAGCCGCTCACTGTATCCGCTCGCATACTATTCATACAGCACACCCAGCTCTCTCATGGCCACCGACAACAGGGTCGCCTCCTCCGCAGGTGTCCAGCAGGGCGACAAGCTTGGTCCGCTCCATTTCGCTTTCGCCGTCGACGAAGTCGCTCAATCGGTTCGCTCGCCCTTTAAAGTTTGGTACTTGGACCCCGCCACAGGGCGGGGGGGGGGGGCGCTGACTGCTGAGTCCATCTCGCAGGCCTCCTGCGGATTATCCCATACCACGAGCTTCTCGGGCTCGATATCAATCGTCCAAGTCGGAAGTAATTAAAGTGCGCTACGATGAGGCCGAATTTCGAGGCGCAGTGCTCAGCATCCGATCCCTCTTCGCGGGGGCCCAGCTGACTCCCAGGGACACTGTCCATATCCTTGGCTCCCCAATCCTTCCCAAAGCCATACTGGCGTGCCTGGTGATCAGGCTCGACGACCTGTCTAGAATGACGGAAAGACTACGACTCATTGACGCGCACCCGGTATTCTTCCTCTTGGGGAATTGCTTTGCCCTGCCCAAATTCCTCGCTGCATACTTGTCACTCGTACACAGACCACAAAATCTAGTGCAGTGCTGAAATGCTCTGCAATTTCAGTTTCGGCAGCGTTAGCTGGCAGCAGGCCAAACTGCCCATCAGATTTGGCGGCCTTGGTCTGCGTTCGGAGGTGACCTGACCCTGCCGGCCTACCTCCATCCACAACTTTCTTGGTGACATACTCCACGAATCAGACGTGACGGATTTAACCAGTTATCCGGACTAGCCCTTTCCGCTTGGAATGCTGGGGGGCTAGCTATCCCCTCAAATCACTAATGTCCAACGCAACTGGGACACCATTCTAGGCAAGTCCACCCTGGTGCGGCTAGAGGCATCACTCTACCAGCAACATCTCGCCTGCCTCCGTTCCGCCTTGCAGCCCAATAGTGCTGCTTGGGTCAATGCGGTGCCCTCCTCATCTACCGGTACTCTTTTAGATGATGATTTCAACCGCATCTTTTAGATGATGAGTGCGCCTTGATCTCCGTGTATGCGAGCCGCCCCAATGTCGTCGCGGAGCAGAAGTGGATGTATTCGGCCTGTATCCTTTGTCCTGCAGCCTCAGGTTCTCCGACATCCGGGCTTGAATGACATAGTCAGCTTCCCGTCCCAACTTGAGCCTGCAGGTCTCGACCGCGGGAACGGTAAGTGCCCAAATGGGATAACTCTCTTTCCATTCGTGGGAGGCAGATCCCTAATTGGTGACGCGATGTGCTGCGTCACGTTCTCCAGCACCAACCTCGCCGCTTCTGCCGCAAACCTCGGTGTCGTAAACTGCAACATGGGGGAGAGAATGGCCCGTAAGTACAGGAAACTGGCCGGCCTCTAGCAGTTCGTGCCGGTAGCCGTCGAGACGTTTGGCGTCCTGGGTCCTCGAACCACAGCCTTCCTGAGCCAAAATAGGGTCTGCAGCGGCCCGATGGAGAAATGTGCCCCCCGACATAGAGTGGCTACTGCAGCGTGTATCGCTGGCCAGACTCCGTGCAACGTCACCGCAGTCATTACCGCGGGGCGTGGCTAAATATCCCCACCACCACCACCATCCCGGGACCCGTGCCGCCCCTGCTGTCTGCCCTCCCCCTTCTCTCTCAACATCTCTTTTATATGTACACATTGTTTAATAAAAGAAACGTTAAATACAGATTTAAATAATATTAGATGCACAATGAGAATAAAAAGTTAAAAAAAAAAAAAACACAAATCTTTACGTATATAAGGAGACATAGTATATAATGAGACATTCAAATAGAACGGGAGCGATTGAGAGAGAGAAAGAGAGAGAGAGAGAGGAAGAGAGAAAGAGAGAGATTGGCCAGTAAGGTAGTTATTTAAAGAAATAAAAACAATACACAATCTATGAGGAAATAAATGGGCTGAAATGAATTCTTAAATGGGAACAAGGTTGTAGTTATTTTTAGATGCACAACAAGAAAAATTTAAAAAAATACACAAAACTCTCTCTCTATATATATAAGTAGACATAGCAAAAACTTGTCCGTCTGAGAACCTGGGCTGGCAACAAATGTTTTAAAGAGAACGGAAACGAGAGTGAGAGAGAGTGGGAGAGAGAGAAAGAGAGGAAGCGAGAGAGACAGAGAGAGAGAGAGACTGGCCAGTAAGGTAGTTATTTAAAAAACAATGCACAATCTATGAGGAAATATATGGGCTTAAATGGGAATGAGGTCGTATGACTTGTGGAGCTTTGCCGAACAGCTGTTGACATGTGTAGGACGGACCCTGTTTTCAGTGGAGTTCATTGTGAAGATCGCCCCGCCGCCTTCCTTTGGCCGGGAAGGAAAGGCAGTTTTCCTGTCTATTGGCTATGCAAAGGAGGAGGTAGTGTGATGGACGAGAGTGAAAGAACTGAAGACAGACATCTTCCTCTTCGGCCAAACCCTCATCGACTTTTTCAAATTCCACTTGAAAAGATAAGTGAGGGTGGAGAGGGAAGTACTGCCTCCGGTATATTTGTGGGAAAGTTGGATGAATGTGGGGAGGATGGCTCGTGTGAATGGGCCTACCCTGAACTTTCGCTTGTAGACCGGAGGAGTTGAGAAGGAGAGAGGCACCTGCTGAGGTGCCCATGGCTGTCGAAGTAACCAGGATGTGTGGGGTTCTTCGGTCGTTCCTTAAAGGAACTCCCCTCTTTTGGGGAATTTTATCGTTTAATTTTGTTGTTAATTATTATTGTTATTTATTTTCTGCATGATATTGTGTCGAACTCCACTTGTCCTTTATATTTTATTTTCCCTATATGTTTTGTGTTCCGCCCTTGTGGCCAAAAAAGAAAACATTATTATTATTATTATTATTATTATTATTATTATTATTATTATTATTATTATTATTATTATGAGTTTTTCTTCTTTCTATGTGGTTTCCATTTCTTGTCGAGTGTCTTCCCGACTCCTAGGGCAAGGAAACTCATTGTATACATTGGTAGGCCATTAAACTAAACACACTAGTTTGTTCGTTTTTTGGGGAAAAGAAAATTGGAGAAAAACAAAATAAAATTAAAATAGATGGGTAGTAATAGTTCTCACATCAACAATGCTCTTCTCAGTACGTGTGACGTTCCAGTTAAGACATTTTTTTGCTCTTTATGCAGGGATGGTAAGCTAGGGATCATTCACAAATAATTTCAGTTCCTTTCTTGATCATTCTTAGTGCTCCTAAGATCACTGGTAATGTAACCACCTTGAGAAGGCACATGTTCTCAATTTCAATGAGCAAGTCTTTATATTTTCTGAGCTTGTCAAATTCTTTTGCGAAGACATTATGATCACAGGGAATGCTTATGTCGATCAATAGACAAACTTTATTGTTTTGGTCTTTCACAACAATATCCGGTTTATTGGCTTTGATAGTTTGGCCTGCATGTACTGGTAAGTCCCACAGAATCGTTACATTTTCTCCCTCAGGGTGGTGATTATACCACTTGTCGGCAGTTTTGATTTTATAATGCCGACATATTAACCAGTGAAGATATTGGCCAAGTCTGTCATGACTTGATTTATACTGCACTGGTGCTAAGATTTTTGGATCTACTCCATTTTTCATCACATTGGCTTGGTAGTTCCGGCTCAATAAGCTTTGATCTTGAGCAGCTAGGAGGAAATCGTCACTCTCTGCCTTTAGCCCTGAACTCCGTAGCCACTGATGGGTGTGCTTCTGGTCAACATCAGCTTGTTTGCTTCGGGCCACACATTTGCCGTGTAAAGGTTTCTCCTCCCACCTATCAACCAATTGTTCATGCGCTTTTTTTCCTTGCCATTAATTTCACCTTGTTTGCAACAACAGTTGCCGCGCTTCCCTCAGGTTGTTCCGCTTGGGTATCTTGTATGAGAACAATAGAAGTTTTTGTTTCTTTTTGCTTTCATTTATCATAGAATGAAGCTTCTTTCGTCTCTCGTGATTTTCAGCGAGCTTTAGCATCAAGTCATTCGTTGTTTGACAATATTTGCTCAGTCCAATTGTGGTGGTTTTGTAAGATAGTTCAAATTGGATCAATTCGGGGCCTCCTTAGGTTCTGGGGAGGTAAAGCTGATCCACACCTGCCTTTGGGTGGTGCATCCTATTACCACTCAGCGGCTTGCGTATTTTCCCATCAATTTTCTTTACTTCACTCATATTCCAGTTCAACATATTGTAGTTATAGGTAACAACTGGAACTGCTAAGGAATTTATAGCTAGCACCTTGTTACGTGCATTTCGCTCAGATTTCAGGACTACTCGAACTCTCTTATAACATTCCTTCCTGATGTTCTCTTTGATGTTTGCATGCTGAATACCAGAGCCTTCATTTATCCCTAGATATGTGTAGGTTTGTTCTTGTTCTATCATCAAACACGACTGAATTTGTGGTCTTCAATTTCTATTTCTGGAAGGTGGCCTTGGCACACTTCTCAAGACCAAACTCCTTCCCGATATCATCACTGAATGATTCACAGTGCGTAAGAGGCCTTCAAGTTTATTATCGTCTTTGCCATAGAATTTTAAGTCATCCATATAAAATAGATGTCTTATTTTCTTCTTGTCAAGTTTAAACCTATACCCTGTTTTCTTAAGTTCATCTGCAAAGGGTATTATGGCTATGCAGAATATTAGGGATTAAAGTGAGTTACCTTGAAAAATGCCACAGTTGATGTTTATATTATCTGAAGCAAGTACTCAATTAGAGTGGTGTAATTGGAAATTCGTATTCCACAATGACATATTATGCTTCAGAAATTTTGAAATTACAGGAGAAATTTTGAAGATGTCCAGCGATTTCAAGATCCATGAATGCGGTAATGCTGTCGAAAGCCTTTTTTTGTAATCAATCCATTCGGAACTGAGATTTCTGCGTTTGTTGTGGCAGTTCTCAAGGATAATGCGATTAATTAGGAGTTGATCTTTGCATCCGTATGCGCCTCGACGGCACCCTTTTTATTCAGTGGGGAAAATATCGTTCTTTTCCATAAATGCATATGTTTTCCTCACCGGAATAGATGTTAGAATTCTAAAAGTGGTGGATAAACAGGTTATGTGCCGATAGGATTTTGGAACTTTAGTTTAATTATTGTTTGGGAGTAGGCAAGAAATTAAGGCACGTGGCTTAGTGGTAAGGGTATTTGGCTCACGATCGCAAGGTTGTGAGTTCGATTCCCGCCTGCGCGTTGTGTCCTCGAGCAAGACCCTTTATTTCACGTTGCTCCAGTCCACTCAGCTGGCAACAATGAGTTGTACCTGTAATTCAAAGGGCCAGCCTTGTTTCATTATGTGTCACGCTGAATCTCTCTGAGAACTACGTTAAGAGTACACGTGCCTGTGGTGTGCTCAGCCACTCGCACGTTAATTTTACGAGCAGGCAGTTTCTGTTCAGCGGATCAACAGGAACACTCGCCGTCGTAACCGACGGAGTGCCACTAGGTAAGTAATACCACTTGTTAACAAATCAGGTGTTTTCTTTTGGGGTCTCTCATAATTTCATTGAGCAGCTGAACTAACTTTCCGTGTGCGCATGGTAGCGATGAGAGCCAGAAATTCGGCACCCGATCTTTTCCGGGGGATTTCCATTTATGGACCTTCGTGAGGGTCGTCCTTAGGTTTGCTATTGTGATGTCTTCCCATGCTTGTTCTTGTAAATTTTGGTTGTATACTTCTGTGTGTCTAATCCAAACTGCATTTTAATTGTGGTGCCCCTCATCCTTCGCCTTGGTGGCAAATAAAAGAAATCATTATTATTATTATTATTATTATTATTGATAAAATCGACTACTCCCCTCCCCCAAATTTCAGGCCTTCGTGCCTAGTATAGAAGTTAGAGCTGGTGTTGTATTTGAGGAGACCCTTTGCATGAAAATCTCAACAAAACACACTCGGAGAGCAAACCCTATATAAAATCATTCTCATTCGTTGCAGTGATGATAAGTATTACCAATAAAAATAAAGGCATGAACTGGAAGAAACCCCGGATGTCCAAGACACCGGATTTCCCGCGCCCGGCAGGGGTCCCTCAGAGGGTAAAGGACCAGACTCCAACCGGTCGTGGTCCTTTAAGTGGTCAAAGACCGCAACGTGCTCGGAAACGCAAGTGGTCTGCGGCAATTTTAGTAGGTGAACTGGTTCAGATAAAAAAGAAGAAATCAGGCGGACAAAAGGAAACATGGTGGAACCGGAGAATCGAAGGTGATATTAAAACCTTGCGAAAAGATCGGAGCCGCATAGAAAAATGGTCCAAAGGGCAATGGAAACATGCTAGAGAGGGTGTTAAGGCATATCTTGGGGGAAAATACCATGTAGAAAAGAAAGGGTTCAAAACTGTTATCGAAATCCTAAAACAACGCATTCGGGCAAGAACATTGAAGATGCAATGCTACACTGATCGCATATCGCAGTTCCATCTAAACAGGTTATTCACAAATAACCAGAGGCAGTTTTATTAAGAGCCTAGGTGGAGACATACCGACTGAAGCAGAGGAAACCCACAAATTTGGGGATGACACCTGGGGGCAGGAGGTTTCCCACAACCAGGGTGCTGAGTGGATCCATGCCGTGAGAGTCGAGCTCCATTACCCTGAAGCTCCAAGACAGGATCATGTATACATAACAACGGAAAATGTAGTTACACAGATATCAAGAATGCCAAACTGGAAAGCGGTTGGGCCAGATGGAATCCAGGGCTACTGGCTCAAGTGGTTTAGATCAACACAAACGAATTGGTTTACAATTAGACAATTGTCTACAGAGTGGTGCAGGTCCGGAATGGATTGTAGAGGGAAAGACAACATTGTTGATGAAAGATCGGTCAAAGAGCAATGAGGTTAGCAATTACAGACCCATTGCTTGTCTTAACCCATTATGGAAAGTGTTGATAGGCATACTCGCAGAGTAGATATATACGTTCCTTGCGGAAAACAATTTACTTCCAGTAGAACAAGAGTCATGCCGAAAACGATCCAAGGGCACCAAAGAGCACCTTGTGATAGACAAGGTCGTGATGAAGAACTGCAAACGATACCAAAATAACTTGTGCATGATGATAACTTTAAAAAGGCTTACGACATGTTACCACACTCGTGGATTCTCGAAACTCTTGACATATGTGGAGTAGCTGGTAACGTGCATGCATTGATCAAGAACAGCATACCTAGTTGGAAAATATGTCTTTCCTACAGCAACTAGCACTAAGCCGAGGTACCGGTCAAAAGATGTATCTTCTAGGGAGATTCTTGTTCCCCTTTGTTATTTGTTATAGCCTTGCTCCCGCTTTCTGTAGTTCTACGCAAAGTCAAAGCGCATTACGAGCTGAGGAAGAATGGACCTCGTCTTAACCACCTTCTCTTCATGGACAATTTAAAACTGTTCGCAAAAACTGAGCCTGAAATGGAGGGGCTCGTTGAGACTGTACAGATGTGTAGCAATGATATAGGAATGGAGTTCGGGATCTCAAATTGTACGTTGCTCACTCTGAAACGAGTGAAAAGAGCAGAATGTAGAGGCATAGTACTGCCAAACGGAGAGTGAATGGGAGACCCGATGATCATGGCTAAAAGTACCTTATGATCCTGGAGATGGACAATACCTTACACAGAGAAATGAAAGAGAGGGTCACCACTACATAGTTGAAGCGCCCAAACGTCTACTGAATTCAAAACTTAATGCAAGAAACCTTGTGACTGCCATCAAAATATGGGATGTTGCTGTAGTCCACTATAGTGCACCCATTCTGAAATGGACGCGATCGGAGATTGACCAACTCGATCGCACTACCCGAAGGACGATTATAATGATTGCTGTGCTCCATCATCAGGCGAACGTACACAGGCTGCACATGAAAAGGTGTAACAGTGGACGTGGCTTGATAAGCATACGGGAGTGCATCGACAGTGAAAGACGAAGCATGACAGAGTATTTGGTAAACAGCGAACAAGACCTGCTACAGTATGCTGCTAATGCAGAAGGAGTTATCAACAACGGGTAGCCAACGAGAGAGAAGAAACACTACTCCGCATGGAATTACATGGTCAGTTCCACCGTGAAACTGACACCTTAAAAGACCAGGAAGCACCATAGAAGTGGCTCAGCAAAGGTGACCTAAAAAGACGACTGAAAGCCTAATCATCGCTGCCCAGGACCAGTGAGTACTGTGCGACATCACCATAATAATAATAATCCTTTCTATACTGGGCACAAAGGCCTGAAATTTTCGGGCATGGGGATAGTCGATTCAATCGACTCCAGTACTTAACTGGTACTTATTTTATCGACCCCAAAAGAATGAAAGGCAAAGTCGACCCCGGCGGCATCTGAACTCAGAACGTAGAGACGGAATAAATGCGGCTAAGCATTTTCCCCCAGCGTACTAACGATTCTGCCAGCTCAATAATAATAATGTTTTCTTTATTGGCCACACGGGCAGAACACAAAACAAATAGGGAAGGAAATGGTCAAGGCTAGAAGGTCTTTGATCATATATCTGCTTAATGAGGGCTGACCATGGGCTAAACAAAAGCAACAACTATTACTCATACTTTAATCTTTTCTACAATAAGCACAAGGCCTGAAATTTGGTCGGATGCGTCTAGTCGATTACATCGACCCCCGTACTTCACTGGTACTTATTTCATCGACCCCGAAAGGCTAAAAAGCAACGTCGACCTCGACGGAATTTGAATTCAGAACATAAAGATGGACGAATTTTTGTTAATACTAACACCACCACCATCATACGACCACCCATACCACAACCACCATCATACGACCACCCATACCACAACCACCATACATACCCCCATCTCTATCACTATCGTCGTTGGGATATATACTATATTAGGAGTGACTGATTTGTAAGTCACTTCCAGCATGCTCTTGTGGAGGTTACCCAAACTTAAAAGCACCATCAAAACTCAAACAAACGGGTCTGTATCTGGTTGCTTGATCTGCTAGAAGTAAAAGTCAAATTTCACTCAAAACACGCCCTAGTCGAAGAAAAAAAGAAGAAAAAAGACTATATTGGATAAAAGATCGAATATTCACAACTTTGATAAATAGATTTGCCCAATTAGAACTGACCTGCGTTTAACTACAACAGCAACAACAAACAGCACAACTACTTAGGAAGTTTATATTGTGGTTGTTGTTTAGTCCTAGGTCAGCAAAGACTAAGCAGAGCTATGTTCTAAGTATTTCAGCTATGATCATCTCGTCTTTTTTTTAAATTTTATATCCTCTCTGTTTAAGATGGTTTGGGGGAGATTTCACTGATATTTCTAGCAGGTTGAAAGACCCACGTAGAGACTCCCTTTGTTTGGCTCGAGGAAGAGATGTTATTGTTGGTGCTGTTATTGCTAAATATCGTATTTCCTTAAAGAATAAATATTGAAGTTTATCAGCGTCTTGATATTAGTGATTGTGCGTACGTGACTCACAACCCAATGTAATGTCCTATACTCTAGTGTACTGTAAAAGATCTGGCAAAGAACACTGCCTGAAACCCGGAGGAAATCACTCATCCCACAAACTAGATAGCTTTTACCCAGCTGTACCACTACTGCAAGGCCATCGCCTGGACAACGAATGATGTTTTCACCAATACCCATGAGGTATAACTAACACCAATACCAACGTGGTATGACATCACTGGACAACGAATGATGCTTCCGTAGATTGCACACACCGTAAGTTATCTCACTTACCAAACTACAAACGATCCTTTTGTTGTTACTTTGCCTTAATGATCTCTGCCAACTTTGCGGAAACCTCCTTTCTTCTACTTCCCAACCATGATAATTCTATAAGAAGTAAATCTCGTGGAAAATGCCTCCACAATTGCTGCACTCTTCGAATCCAAATTCTACATTGCACAACTTAGGTAAATTTTATTCAGATATCATTTTTTTTCCTGTTCCAATAGGCCTGCCACGAAGCACATGTATTCTGATGGTAAAATCATCTTCAGTCGCTTCAAACAAGGTCAGCGATCCTGATAATGTTTTTTTCCCCGTTAACCTCAAATACTACAGAGATATTCCTTATTCTCACCAAATTCTTTCATTTATGTCTCATTACAGGGACGTATCCTGATTTTTTGGAAACACGTTGTAATGCAAACTCTTGGCAAACTGCCTGCTTCCAGACTCCATCCGTCTCTCGTTTCTTGGATCAGTGGCTTCCTGTCATATCACACAAACGTAGTGTCTTTTGGGCCGGCATTCCATCAACTCTGCTCAGCTCCAGAGTTCGGTTTTGTCACTCACATTATTCCTCCTATACATCAAATATCCTATCTGACGCCATCTCCAGCGACGCCCACTTCTATGCAGACCATAACACTTCATTCTCTGATGTTCTGCACCCAAGCGTCATCAACATACAACTTAAATACTTCGCGTCAAATCTACACTGAACTGATTCACTGAACAGAGACTTCAAAAACCTCCAAAACAGAAACACACAATCAAAGAGAACGATAATCGTTTTACTTATATAAAAAGTAAATTTAAATAATATACAATACACGTAAGAAATATTGGAGAAATAAACAGGATATGATATGTTCAATACTCTTAAATACCTATTTCTGTAGGGGGCATAGAAAAGCTTTCTTTAGTCGACGAATTCACTGTAGTATTTAGATGATATTTTCAACGTTTTGTTGATGTAATAATCTGGCGTACTTTACAACAGCCATTGCAGTAATATTGAAATAATGAGCGAGTGCTGATTGTTCTGCAATAATTAAGCGTTATTAATTAGCCATTATTGACCACGCTGGAAATATTAACAGTTATTAACTGTCCTTAAGTAATTAGCAGTTATTAATTATACTTTATTAACAAACTGTTCATAATACAATTAATATTAACTCTTGAGCAGAAATGAGCATCGTCAACACTATTATCACTTACACTAAAAACTTCTTCATCAGCGCTAGAAACCAATAAACCAATACACAGTATCTGATGCCGATCAATAACGGTAATATCTTCAATGCTAACAGTATTTAACACCAACGTGCTTAGTGTGTATTTTAGAGTCCTTTCTAAATTGAAAAGCTTTTTCTTCCCTCATAATTATGAGAGTTTGATTGGATGTTAATATGCGGAGCTGATTGGTTATATCTTTCTTTAATTCTTAAAGGAACACGATTATGCCATATAAACCTAGCTTTCGTCTTCATAACCAGAACTGTAACACGACTCTTCAAAAATAGAGATTTAGAGAATTTATATCTTTTTTAATATTTCTTTTAATAATATTTAGAATACAAATCAGAGAAACACATGAGGCTTGTTTTCGATTTGACTCTTACAAAGCCACGCTAACGAGTTATACATCCAGAAACTTCTGTATTCGACGACGCATGAACCTTTATCAAACTCAGTTTTTATATTTTGTTGATTTGGGAAAATATTCACATGGAGAAACTAGTTTAATTCTCCTAAATATCGGAATCATCTTGTAAACGTTCATCAGGCCGAGCTGGTGATTTGTACTGAATATCACAAAAATTGATATGAAATTTCAAATGCCGATATTTACCGAATCCAGAGAAAATTTTTAAATACTTGATATTTTCAAATCTGTGAAGAAGTTATATATTATGAAAGGAACTTGAAGATTCCTGCTATAACTGAACATTGTGTTTCGTATTCTACCGGTTTCCGCTCATATTAATGGTGCCACTTATATGCTTGACTTCTTAAGAAGCCCTTTCAATTTATTGCTGAAGATATAATTGCTAAACAACGTCATAATCACAGCAGCGATTTCAATCCCAGCTGTTAACCTTTGCAGTGCTTCTTTCCTGTTGACCAATGATATTGAAAATAAAGAAATTCTTTCATGTTGGGAAGTTAATTATGTTATTTTCCACTGTTTCTACTCTCTCTCTCTCTCTCTCTTTCTCTCTCTCTCTCTCTCTCACTCACTCT
>JAOPUL010257272.1:0-12605 GCA_027564515.1 Octopus rubescens | reverse complement strand
AAGATAAATGCAAATAATAATAATAATAATAATAATAATAATAATAATAATAATAATAATAATAATAATAATAATAACAATAAAAGCCCTGATGCAATTAGGGCAGTGGCTCTCATGGCTTCTGAGCAAATATTCTGCTCAATACAACAAATTTGCTTGTCAGTTGCTTGACCATAACTAGCTGAGCATGTCCCTTATGGGCTGACGATATCTGCATCCCTGGTCACGAGCAGTAGTAATGGGGGAGCATCATGTCCATGTGTTGAGGGAAGTTAATTGGAGTTTGAATAATTCACCTCTGGAGACGTGGGTGTTTTGTTTAGCATCCTTAAACAACACTTATTCAGGGACCTTTTGAGCAGGATGCGCTTCTCGACCTGAAAAGAATTCTAACTAGGCAACAGCTGCAAGTCCCTGCGTGGTTTATCTTGATATGATTTCACCATTTCATGCACATATGGTTGTGATGCATGTGCCTGGTGTAATCTGATCAGGCAGGCAGTCATTATGGGTATATTGGGCTTCGTATATTTGTACCACATTGTCACTCTGATGGCATGTGCTGCTCACTCACCCAATAATAATAATACTAATACTAATAGTAATAATAATTTATTTTATTTGTCACTAGGGCTAGAGATGAGGGGGACAATATAAAGGCAGTCAAAGTGTGGGGGTTTACATATACTGAGAAAAAAAAAGTAAAAGGGAACGGCGTATATACGGTATACGACAAATGAAGGAAGAAAGTATACATAGTATACATTTGTGTGAGAGTAAAATAAAAGGCGGGGGATGATAGTGATGTGGTCTTCCCTATAGAGGTATAATCGACGAACACCACCATCCAAAATCTCCCGAACGTCAAAGAAAAGTGCCCTCTCCAATTCCTTTTCTCCGACTAACAAGTCAATACCCAGAGCAGTACCATTCGCTCTTACCATTTTTCTAACTTTTACTCATCTTTCAGTAAATTCACTCCAGGCAGCACCTCCCTCTCCACCTTCACTTTCCTTTTCAAGTGAAAATTGAAAAAGTTGATGAGGCCTCTCCCAAAAGGAAAGTATCTGTCCTCATACCTTTCAACTTCGTCAACCAGACAACCTCTTTCGCCACGGCCACCAGGCAAAGGAAAACTATCTTACCAGCCCGCTTAAAGAAAGGTGGTAGGGCAATCATTACTATGGACTCGGCCGATAGACGGATCCAACCCACATATGATAGCAACTGTTCGACGTAACACAACAAGTCGGCAACGCCCAGGCATTGAAAGATTGCTTGCAGAACGGTTTCGTCGTTCTGTGCGCAACACGAACAAGCCTGTCTGACAGCACATCCGTGCCTGTAGAGTTTATCTTGAACCGGTATTGCCCCCCCCCCCAGAAGCATTGCCAGGCGAGGGATATCTAGAAGTTATCCATGATAGATCCCGACCGGAAAGTTCTCCGGAACAGACTAGCCAGTTCGTCTTCATCCACGCCCAGCGCCTCCCCGAGAACATCGTCGCACTTTCCCGCCACTAATCCTCTATAAATTTCTAAATTGCCCGACTGGTAGAGGGTTGTAAGCGCCTGACGACATTCTAATTGCCAGGCACCCAGTCTCGGTCTTTTCTTCACCCAGGACTGCATATCCGACAAGGAGACGAGCTGCGTATAGAAGAGCCTCGCAAATGGAGTCCACATACGCTCTTCGTCTAGAATACGTTGGAGCTGACGCATCTTAAGCGACTTTCTACGCATTAGAAGCCAAGCCATGCCGTATCCACCGTTCAGAAAGTGTCGGCAGCAGACTGATCTCCTGACCATTGGAACGCGTCCTTTCCACAAGAAAAAGACTAAGAGATACTCCAACCTGGTCAGGCAGTAACCGGGGCAAGGCACGACTGTCAGGCGATAAATCATAACAGAGGCGATGTAGGCATTCGTCTCGCCTGCGCGTCCTTTCAGGAACAGCTTCCTCTCAGCCCTTTTTTAGGTAAGGCTAGCAACCCTCTTCGTCACCTCGCCCCAGTTCTTATCAAGCTGGAGGTCGGGACCAAACCAGACCCCGAACAGTTTAACTGGTCCATATGTCCAGCGTCCAACGATATTGCTCTGCCTTTCCAGCTGCCTAACCACAAGCCCACCGACTTGTCGGCGTTGATTTTGGCCCCAGCAACTGACTCATATTTCTTTACAATTGTGCCAACCGTCTCCACTTCGGAGGCATCCGACACCATGACGGCGTCAGCGTCCGCGTACGCTGCCACTGCCATCACTTGTCCCGGTTCGAGAAGGATACCGCTTAATTGTTCTAACATACGCAGCAATGGCTCAAGAGCCAGTACGTACAGAAGAGGTAACAGCGGACAGTCCTGACGGAACGAGCGAACGATGCCAAACAGTTCCAATAATTGGGCGTGTACTTTGACCACCGAGCAAGTGCCGCTATCCATTGCAGCGATCCAGCCTCTAAAAACAGGTCCGAAACCGACCGTTTCCAGGACGGCTTCCTTATGGCGATGGTCGACCATATCGAATGCCTTGGATTGGTCCAAGTTGATCAGATCCCCACTGAAGCCAGCTTTAGACCCAATGCTCTCTATTATGTAACGCATAAGGTGGAGGTTTTCGTGGATTGATATTTTTGGGATCACGCAACTTTGTGCTTCACTGAACAGGCTACTGACAACAAGCGCGAACGTTTTCGCTAACACCTTGGCCAAAGTCTTAAACTCTGCATTTAGCAGAGTTATGGGTCGAAAATTCTCTATCACGTCCCATTTGTCGGCGTCCTTTCTTAGCAGCGTTACCACTCCCCAGCTAACAGTACTAGGAATTCTCCCGTTCTGCTGCCAGTTACGGAAAACGTCTGCCAATAGGCAGCCAAACAATTCTGGCATAAACTCATAGAATTCATAGGGCAGGCCATCCAAACTAGGCGATTTGCTAGATGTGCAATATTTCATAGCCTCCTGTACTTCCGTGACCGTTAGCGGCTTTTCACAGAACCTCGCATCCTCTGCCTAGAGCTGCGGTAGGCCGTCGAGATACGAAATTAAGTACGCTACCCACGCCGAGCCATCACCCTCCCCAAACAGCCGAGCGAAGTGCTGCTGGAAAGCCGCACACATCTGCTCGGAACCGAGTAGCACGCGTCCATCCGAATCCGTGAAGGACCTGATTGTGGTTTTATTGCTACGTCGTCTCTCCACCGTTCGCCCCCTCGGACGGCTTTAGTTACTTCGTGTCTAGCACGGGCCCTAGCTCTGACAACGTAGCCTTCGTGTTTTGCCTCGAAGAAATGGTCAAGGACCATTGTCGTCGATTACACGTTGGTTGCGATGCCTTTACTAATCGCCTCTTCTAGTTTGCTAATTAACTCTCTCTCTCTCATCTATTCCTTTTATTGCTAACTCTTTGCTAAATGCTATCGATTCTACTCTAATCACCCTCTTCAGGGCGATCAACTATCGGTTGTTGACAATTGCCCCGATCAACTGCCGTTTAACTAGTTCACTAATACGGTCCTTGAATTCTTTACGTTCCTGAAAGGACGCGTTCAACTTCCAGTAACCAGGTCCCTGTCAACGGGTCCTATCTACGTCGACTGTGCAGATCTTCCATTTATGTTCTGTGTAGCCGACCAATTTGAATTCTGAACAACCTATGCTATCCCTATCCGCTGATTTAACAAATACTCTATCTAAATACGATCTGGATGATCCATTGTGTTTGCTCCATGTCCACACTGGTACATCAGGGAAATCCAGTCGATACCTGTCAGACATATGCAAGTTTCTGAGCAGGTTTTCGAGACTTTTGCACCCCCTTCTTCTATGAATTAACACCACACAGTCCTTCCGTGCCTCCAAAATACTGTTCCTGTCCCCCACTAGTACTAAAGTGCGAGACGTTCACAGGAAAATCTCTAGACGTCTGAAGAAATCTGGCATTTCCGCCCATGACGGGGCATAAACGGCCACCGGTCTAAAGGCATCTCCTTCACTGCCATTCACGTCTAGGACCACCAACCTGCCACTCGTGTCCAAGAATATTGCTCTTACTTCGAGATCTAAGGATTTTCGGATTAGTACCGCTACACCGCCTCCCGCCACCGACAGACCACGTAATGAGAATATTTCATAGTGATCCAAAATGGGAGCTAGTGCTTTCGCATTAGAAATCATTGTCTTGCTAATTGCAGCCACTTCTAACGCGAGCGACCTGAGGACGTTGAGCAAGTGACCTTGCCCCCAAGCCTCGGTCATTCACACACCCCACTCTGAAAACAGCCGTATTTGTCGGAGAAACAAAAGGGGCAGAAAGTAACCTACCTTGATTTTTTGCGTAGGCAGGCTGATTCAGCCCAGTCTTGGGTTGGACCTTTTCCGGGGCCTTTAAACGGGCCTTCCAATTTGCTTTTGTCCAAAATGTTTTTGAAAACTCACCCATCATGTGGGAAACGTTTCGTCAAAACAAGATATCCATTTGGAAGTTGTTCTTATCAACGCCTTTCCTTCTGGGGTTTTGGCAATTATGGAGGCATCAAGAACCTCACCCGTTGTAAAAATGTTGTCTTTATATTAGCTCATCGTTCTCCTTTCGTAGAACTGTGTAATGTAATTCAGAGGCTCATTCAAGAGATGTTGGTCTATTAGTTCCGTCTCTTGTAGTTGATGTGGTTGTTTTTGTTCAGGTTTCCCCTGTCGCTGATCTTGTGTCGCTCGCTGTTGCTGATCTTGCGTCGCTCGCTGATCTTGTGTTCTTGAGATACTATTTCAGTTCTTGGTGATGTTGTGTTTGGTTTATCTCTTGTTGTTGGTGGTGGGGGAGGTTTGTATTGCTGCTACTGTTGCTGTTGCTGCTACTGCTGCTGCTGCCGTAGAGGTTTTTGGCTAGCAGACTTGGCTTCAAGATTGGCTGTAGCGTTTTTGAGACTACTTAGTGTCACGCTCGCAAACTTTTGGGAGTTAGGGGTTATATCTGTACTTTCCTCCACCCTCCCTCTTTTTTCTTTTGGGAGATCTCTCGACCGTCATCCACTTGGATGGATTAGTCTGGTCCGATGCCACTTATATGTCCGAGGACTCGGTGGGAATTCCGCTGGCCTTATATCCTCTCTGCTCAAGAGTTTGACTTTGTGGTTGCCGCTGCTTCTTTTTTTTTGGGGGGGGGAGTTTGCAACGGATTTGATGTTGGGAATATTGGCGCAGCCTATGGTGTCTCTCTTGACCTCTCCACAGCGGGGCCGAAATCTGTTACATGACCGGTTTTGCCACATATATAACATCTGGGTTTTTAATGTCGGAGCACACGTGTACGTTCTGATAGTACATTTCCCGTCTGACCTAGATATAGTCTTTTCACAATTCTGGCATTTGATGCAGTAAATTAAATTTCTGCTTTTGTAGTTCATATTTGCAGTTGTGAATATTTTCCCCATTTTTGTGTTTATATATTAGCCGGTACATACCTGCCGAAAATCCCTTTTCCCCTGCATGATTATTGCTATGCTACAAAACACACTTTGTATCATTCAGCAACAAAACATCTTACGGTAACTAATCTTGACCGACTCAGTATCACGGAAGAGAACTTATATCACTGCTCAAATTCCTTCGGAGGGTGACTGTGGTTTTATACGTGAATATATGTCATGAAATATATAAACACGTATGATGCTACGAAACAATATAATGGATATGGGTATTATAGTTTTCTTCTGTTATCAATTCTTCCCAAACGAGTTTTAAAATTCAAGATATACAATCTTAAAACGCTGAACTATCTGAAAAGGAAATTAATTCTTCAGCAGAACGTAAACACTGTATGACCTAGAATACCGACAAAGATATATCTAATAAAATATGTAGAATCATGTCCCATATGTAGAAATTAACCTAGCTGGTCCTATCATGTGTTATACTAAATATCAAATATGTGTATATCAGAGAAGTTTAATGTATTTCATATATTTCGAAACGAATAATTTAATCTTGGAAATGAACCCTGAGTGTTTACAACCTAGTCTTTTGTCATTAACATAGATCATACCTTTCTCTCTGTTTATGGAGAGCCATAATGTGCTTTACACTACAAATGCTAAATCGTTGAACTAGGAATGAATTTTCTCGAAATTTCTGAAATATATGTGCAGTTTTGTAAACCACAAAATCTTTACTCGAGTTATACGAAGCTCCCCTCTCGCAAATGATATTATTATATGCTTATGTTTGTTAAATTAATGTAAGGAAAAGTTGTCTTATAGAATCAGTCATTGAATTTAACTGTAGATCATGATCATTTTTGCTTTTTCATTTTAGAGTCCCACACAAAGCGAGAAACCCCTATGAAGAAGGATCAATTAAGAAGAAATGAATGAATTCTCTCCAAACGTGAAAGAAGGACGAAAAGAATGAGATGGAAGAGATTTCCAAAGTCTCGCAGTACAGAGAAAAAAAGCTACAACCGTAGAAATATTTTCTTATTCGTGGAAAGTTTTCATTATTCCTTATTCAATGCCTCACTTGAGTGAAGGAGCGATGTCAGAACACACGCACAATGCAAAACCACTTTTCTTCACCTTGTGTTGCCATTTCGTGACACAACACGAGACACAAGATACTTCTAAAGCCTTAAATAGATTTCATCATCCAAGGGGCAAGGACAGCTCAGTGCGCTGTACCGGTTGACGAACTCTTCTACTTTTTCAGTACTGTCCCTTCAATCAAGATAAATGATTTCAAACATAGGTTTTCTACTCAGGTTTAAATATGACAACAGTCTTGTCCAGGTTAATATTGAATCCACATGCAGAAATATGATCCGTGAGAATATGAACATCTTCAGATTTATGAGCAGCTAAGTGGCAATTATTCGTTTAAAAGAGGTCACTGAACAACTTTCGAATTACCAGTAAATCAACAAAATTTAAAGAGTCCAGGAGAGTTCGGGAACTCACATATATCCCAGAGGAGCAATCCACACCAAAAGCGTTAGTGGGAGTAGCAACAAAATACAAGGAAATGAGTGTTGATGCAAGGATGTTACCTTACTTCACACCATACTATATGAGGATGAATCCTGCCATGTCACCTCAGGCATTGACCCATAACCCTATCCATCCCATCTTAACATGATTTAATTTTCTATGCAAAGGTCTTGGACAATGAAGTTTGCCGTGTATTTTCCACACGGAGCAGTAGAGCAATACCTCCACAGCTGTCACACTTTATTCTGATGCTATTTCCTTGATGAAGGAGGATACTTGCATCATTCCAGTCCTTGGAGATAGCACCAACCCTCCATAGTACACCAATAATTATGTGAAACCTCTGTGTGATATGGTCCCCGGCAAAGTGCTAGACTTCAAAGCAAATTCTGTCCATACGAGGTGCTCTACCAACATTCAACATACTTATTGCTTTTACTAACTCGGTAACTGAGGGGCAGTGTCCAAGGAGCTGATGACAGGTCTTTGTTGAATAGCATGAATTACAGCATCATCTACAACTGACACACGGTTTAGAGTTTGGAGAAATGTTCAATCCAGCAGTTTATGATACCTGTTGATTTAGTAAATAGGCTAGTGCCCTCTTTGGAAATTAAACAATCCGAGGTAGACCTCTTCTTAGGCCCATCTGCTTGCGTCATAAGTTTGTTTGTTACCATTTGCATCAGCGGCTGCTTGGATATCACGAGCAAGAAATACCCAGCAAGATTTTCTTCATCTTCCTCTGTGATCGCTTCCGTAGAGATTTTGTATTCTTATAATGGGTATGTAGTAGATTCTTCTAAACAACTGCTAGAACTATGCGTAGTAATATGCTGTAGGCGTAGCACTTTGCAGTCAGGAGACTCTGAACTTCAGCATTATTTTTAGCAAACCAGTCCAAGTGATTGGCTGTAACATATGTCAGTGTTTCAGCAGCATACTCAAACATCTGGTTTGGAAACACTGCTCAAGTTGTAATATCTTCTACACGTGATAAACGATTCTGAATATCCGTTCTTACAGCAGTATATCTTACGGACATTCAAGAAGGGCCGGAGAGTGCAAGCTCTCATTCCGTCACGCTGATTATCATCCAAACTTTGCTCAGACCTCGGGTGCATCTATGTTGTTGTGTGATCATCTTTGTGCATAACGTACGTGCTTGCAATGTAAATACCATATTCATCGCACAGCTCTTGGAATATGATACCATTGCTATTCCTCTTCCGTACACCAAAACATCGAAGGGCAACGTAGAACAGGGTCACCTGCTCAACGACCTCGGGTCACTACGTCTGGATGCAGTAGCCATTAGTGAAACTAGAATTTCCGAAACGCACTCTCTCGCTCTACCTCTGGACGACTACGAGGATTATGAATCCTCCTGTCGGCCTGGATCACATGGCGTTGAGGTATTGTTTCGGAAAGGTCTTGGTTTGAAGGAAAACACATTTTTCCTAGACCCGGTTGGTAGGATGGCGGCCTTGGACCTAAGCAGCTAGGAAGGCAGCGGGGGAGCCATGAGACTAGTGGAGGTCTAAGCGCAACAAGTGTTCCGTCCGGATATTTTTACCCCTCTAAAGACTTTCCTATGATCATCTCGCTCATTAGTTTTAGTGGGCGACTGGAATGGGATCTTAGACACAAGCAAGGATTATGTAGGAGTAGCGGATAGGAGGGTGGGGTGCAAAAGCCTCGCTAAACTGCTTAGGCATTTCAAACTGTATGACAGGCTATGTCTCCATCGCTCAAATATAACACTATGGAATTTGTATAATCGAATGGTCATCCAGGCCATACTTAGATAGGGATTGTTTTAGGCTAGCATATAGGCATAGTATAAGTTGCTCACATTTTCAGATCGTTGGCTATTCAGATTATGAATTCGGGAGCTCTATTCTATAGTCAACTTAGGAAATACAAGTAGACTAGGACATGATTACTGGAAGATGAACACGTCCTTTCCAGCGGGGTAAATTTCAGGTCCTGGATTAGTAAACTAGTTAAACGGGAATTGGATGGAACCATCGTCAACAACAGGTGGTGGATCACCTTAATAATGAAAGTCAGAGTAACATCAGTTAGATTTAGCAAAATGATTGCTTTAGAACACAACAGAATAGAAAATGAAGTAGTTAGTAGCTTAGAAGAGGCACATAGAGGGGAGGTAGCAAATATACGTGCTAGCGTTTGAGAATGGCACTTAATCATTTCTTCGACGTGGAAAACAAAGGCTGTATTGCCCGGGTTTGGCTCAAAAGCCATTGGTAGGCCCTGGTAGTGGACGCACAGTATAGCGACAAACCGTAGGTGGTCTCTGATTGCAAACAGTTGAGCCGCAGTGTTTCAGAAGCACTTCGCCGACCTCTTTTCGAATAGTGTCATTCTTGTGACAGCGTCCTTTGAGGCCCACCTCGATGGTATGCTGCGCATATCAGACAAAGATCTCAAGTGTTGGTAAAAGCCGATTTCAGTGGAGGAAGTGGAAGATGCACTGAGCCGCTGTGTCGGACGCAAGTAACGAGGACTGGATGGAGTGGCCAATGTACTACATTTTCACATGTTTGACATGTTTGCTCGGTTTGGGTGTCTGGCGACAGACTGGGACTATTCCCACTCGTGTGAGCCGGAGAGTAGTGACCCTGCTGAGGAGGTATCTGAGCAAGGGAGACGTTATTGAACACTTCAGGCCCATAACTATAGTCAACACAAAGTTAAAGAATTTAGATATGGTGCTCGCCAAGAGGCTGGCACTTTCGGTCGGTATTGTAGTCGGGGATGCAGAAAACTGTGCGATCCCTAGTAGATCTATCCAGGACAACCTCCACCTCATGTGATACATCATATATCGAGAGGAATTTGTGAATTTGAAACAATCCGAAGCTTTTGACAGGGTGAACCGTCGCTATCTGGTGTCAGTCCTAAAAGATGTCGGTTTCAGCCCTGTCTTCAGAGGCTGAATCATCACAATGCAGAGTGGAATTTGCTTCGTCATCAACTTAAATGGCCATGTCTCGGAACCTTTCAGTATTGAATGTTCGGTTCGCCAAGGTTACTCTCTCTTCCCGTTTTGATATGTTTTGGCATCAGCACATTTACTACGAACACTGGAGAATTTGAGGGGTATCACGCTGGAACTAGGCCACAGAAGAGCCCTGTCTGCAAACGCGGACGATATCACTGCCATATTGTCGACTCTTCGGATATAGAAACGATCTACATTACACTGAAAGAATATCAGGCATGTACAGGAACAGTCATAAACCAGGACAAATCAGTGGCTTTCGAACTAGGCTTTTGGAGAGGCAATCCATGTCGACTACTGGCGATTTCTGTAAATGGACGGAGGATACGGTGAAAGTGTTCGGAATCTGGTTTAGACCAGATCTCCAGGTAGATAGATAGGAAATGAGAATAGGTCATGGCAAGGGCGGCGAATCTCACTCGGAAATGGGCAGAAAGGAAGCTGTCTCTAAAAGGCCAGGCAGAGGTAGCAAATGCGTATATCGCCTCGGTAGTGTACTGCCACCTGATCGGCGTATCTTGTCCCAAGAAGACTATGACCAGATTGGAACGCTTGCTTTTTCGATTCTTATGGAAGGGTGGGACTCCGCTGCTCAGAAAATCCATCCGCTGCTAATAGCCACTCCAAGGTGGTCTTGGAATGCCATCTTTGCGAATGCGGCTTCAGGCGTTGAGGTTGATGTATCTACGGAATTATCTAAATCACTGCGATGGCTTGAATGACAGCAGCGAAAATATGGGTGAAATATTATTGGCGTCCTTCATGTGACAGGTCTTTCGGCAGCTCATCTCATTGGCGTTGCTGCAGTCGTGAGTCAAAGGTAGACCAAGAAGATTAAGTGCTTGGCATCTAGAATGTTGCCAGTTGCTCACTGCATAGTATTAGCTGGATAAAACCGTTCGCCAGAAAACAACCCAATATTTTTCTACTTGAGGGTATGAGCGATGATGGCCTAGGATTGACTCTGGTCTCTTCCGGTATCTGAGACCCTGGTCTCCGGGGGAGAAGGGTCTTTCTAGTCGAAGGTCATGGACAATTTCCAAAATGTTTCGGCATGGTAGTTCCACATGAGGGCATTGCCTGTTCTAGATGAACTTTTCAGGCATGGAAGTGCCAACAGCAGAACATGCCCAAGATGAATGCAGGGGGAAGGAACCGTCCTGCATGCAATCATGCAGTGTCCGTGCATTAGAGAAATGTGAGTTATGCGGACAGCAGCTGCTGTTTCGTGTTAGACGAATCCAGTTGTCTGCCAAGTGCATCGTGAAGATCGACGGACCGCCTTCCTTTAGTAGAGAAGGAAGTCAGATCTTACTCTGCTTAGTGGCTGTGACAAAAGAGGCTGTGTGGTGAACCCATCTGAAAGGTTTGAAGACAGGCACTTTCCTATTTGGCCAACATCACATCAATTCCTTCAAATATCAGTTGAAGAGGAAAGTGAAGGTAGACAGATGGGTGTTGCCTTCTAGTGTGTTTATCAAAAGTTGGACGAGAGTGGCAAGATTGGTGAGATTGAATGGATCGACTTATGCCAGAATAATTGGGGACTCTTGAGTGGGGTTTACCTCGAATTACTCTAAGGGGTGTGCACCGCTATTGGAGATTCTAATTATGTATTTATTAATTTTGTATCTCACAAACTTCTATTTATATATGTATTGCTAATTTCTATAATGTGGTAGTGTCTAGCTTTGATCCATGTAAATCTCACCCGTTTTTTTTGTGTTGTAACTCATCATTAAATATTGTCCTCCATGTCTCGGGCGCTTGTGATCAATAAAGGAGAGTACTATTATTATTATTATCCTTATTCTTCTTCTCCTTCTTCTTCTTCTTCTTCTTCTTCTTATTATTATTATTATTATTATTATTATTATTATTACATTTCTCAGACTACTATTGTGTCGATATCCTTTGATCAGGGGTGGGACATATCCAATTAATGACAATGGGTCCTGATATTTTTCTCATTCCAGTTCCCTTGATATAACTCTTCTCTAAATACTGGCTGTTCCAGGTTGTGCTGTTTTCTGGAGCATCTCAGTCTTGATAGTGGGTTCAAGTTTGCGAAGTCATTTCTGAAATGTGGTTGTCACTGTTCAAAGTGCCCCTATCAAAACTGGTATGGCGTTCATTTTCTTCAGTTGCCACAAACATGCCATCTCATGCTTAACATCTTCATACTAATTTATTTTGGTGGTCTCTTTCTCTGCCATGTGGATATCTCATGGGACAGCAATGTCGATAACCCAGCAATGTCTTTCTTCTTTCTGAAGTAGGTTTCAAATGAGGTACTCTTGCTTCAATCACGTTGTCACATTGCACACTGAAGTCCATAGCAAGTTAACCATTTCAGTTTCCATTACAACTAGTGGCTGGTGTCCATACCATTTGTCAGCTCGTTCCAAGTCGTATTTCCCACAAAATGTACAATTCGAGCAACATTGTCATGCCATCTCTTGTACATCCGTTGTACGAGAGAGCTACATTCAAATACAATGTGGTTAGTGGTTTCTCCAGCATTTCCACACATTCTGCACAGTGGTGATTCGGTCGTTTTGTCAATATGGAATTTTACGTAGTTTGTCCTTAATGCCTGCTC
>JAOPUL010255377.1:0-12617 GCA_027564515.1 Octopus rubescens | reverse complement strand
ATACATACATACATACATACATACATACATACATACATACATACGTACATACATACATACTTACATACATACATACACACACACACATTTAATGTTAAGCCACTGATATCGTCATATACCAAACGTAAAAAAACTATATATATGTATGACTTTATAAATATATGACTGTAAAAAACTTACTGTCTGTTGAATTACATTCAAAGATGAAATGAAAATATTAATTAAAATTAATCAAATTTACACAGTAATCAATAAAGCTCTTAGTTGTGCCTGGCAAAGAATGAGCAATTTATTTATTACATCTCTGATATTACATTAGATGAATTTAAAATATCAAATAATCACACAAAGGATGAGTCAGCATATTTAAATGAATGAGAATGAAATCTCGGTATTTTACAACGATGATTTTATTGTGCTGTTGTGTATATTTGAACATGCACTACATTTAGACTATGTATTTCAAATACGGCTTCTTCTACGGATCACACCGTTTAGCAACAGCCACACACGCACACGTATGTATACATGCGAATAGATATATAAATATATGTATAAGTGCCTGTGCGTTTAATGAGAGAGAGAGAGAGAGAGAGAGGGAGAGAGAAATTACAATAAACATTTGATATCACTGGTTCCTGCGTATGTTTCACGCTTCGCCATTGGTTGGAACTCTGCATAGGATCAAGTTTCTTTGTAACATTACACACACACACACACACACACACACACACACCATACACACACACATATATATGTCGGCAGTCGGTCGACTTTCATCAAATCGGACCGAGGAAACAATGTTTCCATTGGTCTTTCCAATTGCTAATAGTAACTATCGGTCGCACCTCCAGGTAGAAGGAGCAACGTGAAATAAAGTGTCTTGCTAAAGGACATAACGCTTCATCCGGTTTGGGTATCGAACTCACAACCTCACGATTGCGAACACAATTCTCTAACCACTCAGCCATGCGCCTTCACTACGTAAAACTCACCTAAGAACTCTCTGTATTTCTACCAATTCTCTTTCTGTTGAAGAGCGAAAGGCTCGAAACGTAAAAGACTTTCTTCACCCCCTTTTTTCCTTGAGCGTCAAACTAATATACCTAGTTGTTACACCTGTCTTCGTCTTCTTGTTTATAAATTTTTATGTAAATTTCCACCACTATATATATCTGTATGTACATATATATTTATATGTATGTATATGTATGTATACGTAAGTATATGCATATGTATATATATGTATGTATGTGGATATTTTTGTATGTGTATGTATATGTTTGTGTATGAATATCTATGTGTATGCATATGTATATGTGTGTATGAGTATGTGTATGTATGTGTATATGTATGTATGAGTATGTGTACGTATATATATATATGTATATGTGTAGTGCTGATCAATAAAAAACAACAACAACAGTCAAGAGGACACACATGTAGAGTGTATTGCATTCACGCTCGGATGGAAAAAAAAGAAGAAAAAAAAAGAGTACACTTAGCGTTTCGGACATTGCCCTTCGTCGGAAAGAGGAAACGTAGACATCCGGTTGTTCAGCTTCGGTATCCTTCATAAGGTCAATAGCAAATTCTTTTGCTTTCCATTATGACAGAATGAAGCTTCTTTCGTCTCTCGTGATTTTCAACGAGTTTAGCATCCAATCATTCGTCGTTTCAAGATATTTGGCCAGTCCAATCGTGATGGTGTTGTAAGAGAGTTCAAATTGGAACAGGCCTCGACTTCCTTGGGCTCTGGGGAGGTAAAGACGATCCACGTCTACCTTTGGGTGGTGCATCCTATTACAACTCAGCAGCTTGCGTATTTTTCTGTCAATTCTCTTTACTTCACTCATATTCCAGTACAACGCATTGTAGCTATAAGTAGCATCTAGAACTGCTAAGTAATTCATGGCTAACATCGTATTGCGAGCAGCGTGTGCCATCGAAGTAGAAATATACAAATGACTACCCGTCTGGTAAGTGTACACTGGGCACATGCATCACAACCATATGTGCGTGACATGCTGACCTCTTATCAAGATAAACAATGCATAACCTTGCAGGTGGGGTCAGTTAGAATTTTGTTCAGATCGGGTGGCTCATCCTGCTCAAAAGGTCTCTGAATAAGGGTTGCTTAAGGATGATGAACGAAACAACCATGTTTCCAGAGGTGAATTATTCAAACCCCAAAGCATTCCTCTCAACACATGGCTATGATACTCAACCACTACTCCTGCTCGTGATCAGAAATGCACATATCGTCAGCCACTAAGGGACATGCTCAACTGGTTATGGTCAAGTAACTGACAAACAAATCTACGGTATTGAGCAGAATATTTGCTGTAGTTTGGGTTTTACACCAAGAGAAAATATGTACATGAGAGTACTTCCAATCTGTTAAGATCAGAAGCCATGAGATCCACTGCCTGGTATTGCATCAGGGCATTTATTATCATCATTACTATTATCATTATTATCATCATTATTATTATCATTATATTTATCATTATTATTATTATTATTATTATTATTATTATTATTATTATTGTATTTCTCAGGCTGACGGTGTGCCGGTATCCTTTGATGAGGAGAGGGTCATAACAAATGACCATGGGTCCTGTCATTTTTCTCATTCCAGTTCCATTGACATAACTCTCCTTAAAATCCTGGCTATTCCAAGCAGTGCTGTTTTCTGGAGCATCTCAGTCTTGATGGTGAGTCCAAATTTGCCAAGCTATTTCTGAAATTTGATTGTCACTGTTCCAAGTGCCCCTATCACAATTGGTATGATCACCACTTTCCTCAGTTGCCACAAACGTGTTATCTCATGTTTCAAGTCTTGGTACTTATCCACTTTGTCCTTCATTTCTCTGCCACGCGGATATCTTCTGGGGCAGCGATGTCAATAATCCAGCAATATCTTTGTTCTTTCTCTATTACGATCAAATCAGGTCTTCTTGCTTCAATCACGTTGTCACATTGCACACTAAATTCCCATAGCAGTTTGACCTTATCGTTTTCTATTACAGCTATTGGTTGGTATTCATACCACTTATCCGCTCGTTCTGAGGTATATTTCCCGCATATAGACAAATGTACAATTCGAGCAACATTGTCATGCCGTCTCTTGTACTCCCGATGTGCGAGAGAGCTATATTCACATACAATGTCGCCTGTGGTTTCTCCAGGCTTTCCACACATTCTGCACAGTGGTGATTCGGTATTATTATTATTATTATTATTATTATTATTATTATTATTATTATTATTATTATTGTGGCCGCTATACTGGGAATACATTCAACGTTGGAGTTTCGTGAGTTTTGAGAATTTAATCAAGCGTTTCGACTGGTTGCAGTCCGTTCAATCAATTATTTTAATATAGCTGTTTTGTTAGCATTCTCTGGTTCGCTGCGGTAGCATTTCTGTTCAATTACATCCTCTCGGGGGTGTAAATCAGTAATATGTATTTTGAATTTGAGTGAAAGTTAAAAATCGCAATATTTTTTTGCAATTTTTAAAAATGTCGGAACACGAGAACATAATAATCGTCGATTTGGATTAACATTCTATCCAGCGTCTCACTCAGGCTACTATCAACCCAGATTTTGATCCCTGTCACCATGGAAATAATAACACATCTGCGGAGAGATCTGGTGTCGTCAGCTATGACGTCACCAACTACAACAGCAGTAAAGACTTACTGTACAACAGCAGCAGCAGAAACGGCACAAACAGCAAAAGCAACAGCATCACCAACAACAACAGCAACAACGTGAACAACAACAAGATCGAAAAAACAATGGGGACGTACTAGGGAGTTTTCGGTCCATAACACTACTAAACACAAAGTTTAAAATTTTGGCAAAGGTGCTAGCGAAAAGATTGCCGTTTGTCATCGGTAGTCTGGTCGGGGAAGCACAAACGTGTGCAATCTCGAACAGGTCTATCTACGACAACCTCTACCTTATGTGATGCAGCGTAGAGAGGGTGGGGACTAAAACTGGCTTCGGTGAGGTCCTAAACAATTTGGATCAGTCGAAAGCATTTGATAGGGTCGACCATCGATACTTGGAACCCATCCTGAAAGCGGACGGTTTGGGACCCATTTTCATAGGCTGGATCGCTGCAATTCTCTGCAACACCTGCTCGGTGTTCAAAGTAAACGGCCACCTATAAGAACTGTTTAGTATCGCACGCTCGGTCCGTTAAGGCTGCCCACTGTCACCTGTTCAGAAGGTGCTGGGTCTCGAGCCTCAGCAGCGGAGACTGAACAGTTGAGGGGCGTCCTTTTCGAACCTGAACGCGAGTGGGCAGTACACGAACGACCTCACCTCCATGGTGTCGGACGCCTCCAAAGTGGAGACGGCCGGTTCCATTCTAAAGGAATATGAGTTGGTCGCCGGGCCCAAAATCAACGCCGACAAGCCGGTGGGCTTGCGACAGGGCATCTGGAGAGGCAGATCGATGCCATCGGTCGATGCCATCGGACGATGCCATGGACATCGGACGACGGACCAGTTACTCTGCTCGAGATCTGGTTTAGTCCCGACCTCCAGTTGGATAAGAACTGGGACGTGGTGACTAACAGGGTAGCCAGTTTTACCCAGAAATGGGCTGAAAGGAAACTGTCCCTGAAAGGTCGGACATAGGCTGTGAATGCCTACATCGCCTCCGTCATCATTTATCGCCTGACCGTCGTGCCTTTCCCCAGTTACCGCTTGATCATGTTGGAGCGTCTCCTTTTTATTTTCTTGTGGAAGTGACATGTTCCAATGGTCAGGCAGTCAATCTGTTGCCAGCTCCCTCTGCGTGGCGGCTTAGGCGTACCGTGGCTTCTGATGCGTAGACACGCGCTGAGGTTGTGCCAGTTGCAACATTTTTAGACGGTAAAACGTGTGTAGACGCTGTTTGTGAGGCTCGCCTTTCCGCAGCTCATCTCTTTGACGGAGCTTAGTACTGAGTGAAGGATACACTGAAACTGGCATCTAGAATGTCTGCAGGCGCTCACTGTCCTCTACCAGTCGGACAATAGGATCGGTGGATGTTCCACTTCAGCGATATTTAGAGGATTGGTAGTGAGATAATGCGACGACGTCCTACGGGAGGCCCTGGGCATCGAAGAAAACGAACTCGCTAGTCTGTTCCGGACGATTTTCTGGTCTTGGACTACTATGGATAATTTCCAGATCTCTTTGGCCTGGCAGTGCTACCGGAAGGTACTACAGGTTCAAGATAACGGATGTGCTATAATTTATTAAAAGGTGGGTGAAATCTGTGAAAATGTTAAGTGTGGATGGTACCGCTCTAATTGAAGACCTATGAGTCGGCGGAAATGAATTGGAGAGGGCACTTGCCCTTGGTATTCAGGGAGGTCCTGGACGGTAGAGTTCCTTGATTTCCTTTAGATGTCCTCCTTTATCAGGAGGGCCACAACACTTTCATCCCTTTTTTTCATAACTATGTATACTTTCCTTCTCTAATTGGATACCGTGTATGCATATATGTTTTTATCTTCATTCCAGTGTATGTAAAATCCGGCAATTTCTGTCTGATTTTGTATAGCCCCTTCATCATTTGTTAATGGTGACAAATGAAAGAGCTGTGGAAAGGCAAGCCTGACAAACGGCGACCACACCTGCTCACCGTCAAGGAAACGCTGGAGATGCTGTAGCCTGAGCGCATGTCTATACTATCCTTATCCGCTGGCCTACAGAATACCCTATCTAGGTATAAACAAATGTTTTTTACGTATAAGAGCTCTACTTACAATTGTTGTCTGGTATGATGGCACCCTTGGTTCTTGATGTGGGTGTTTCAACAAGGGTTTAATAAAGTCTTTTGCTGTATGTGTTTGGAAAAGACCCAACAGCATTAGGAAAATTGATTTTTAGGGTGTTGTATAGGCGCAATGTGATTTTTAAAATGTGTGTGTGGTTTCGTGGTATGTTATGCTTTGGAAAAAGAATGTCTGCTAATGTGATCTCTGTGTTGTCTCTTAAGTGTGGAATGAGTTGCGTTTGGTCTGTGCCAATGGCTGTGAGGTTGCTGGTATTTATGACGTCTGTATGTACTGTTGTTTCTGTTGGTATTGGAAATGGTAGTGCTAGTGGAGTTGTTGTTGTTGTAAAGTTTGCTTTTTGCGCCTCCCAATTTTTCCAGTATCTTTATTCTTAGGGGGGAACCATGTGGCATTCCCCTATCTTGACCTCAGGACTCGAGCAGTCCGAGTTGTCTGGGTCGGGAAGGGGGATTTTTCTGGCTCTTGGTCTTGTTGGGGTTCATTTGTTGCTTCCACTACTGCTGATGATGGTGGTATTATTGATGGTGTTGGTGTTGGTGTTACTTGTGATTGTGGTGGTAGTACTTCAGCTGGTGTCTTTGTTATTGGTGGTGACCTGTCGAAGGCTGGAGGTGGCTTCGCCGTTGCTGGTTGTGATGGTGATTGTGTTAGCGATGTAGGGATCAGTGGGTTCTGCTTTTACTGTTGCTGCTGCTGTTGCTGCTGCTGCTGTTGTTGCTACTATTGCTGATGCTGTTGCTGATGCTGTTACTGCTGCTGTTGCTGCTGATGTTGCTGCTTATGTTGCTGCTGTTGCTGTTGCTGCTTCTGTTTCTGCTGCTGTTGTTGTGTTGGGGATTTGGCCAGCATTGGCCGATGCACCTCCTTATATTTGTGGCAGTTGACCTTGAGGTGCTGGTCACTTCCACAAGAGAAGCACTTTGGCCTCCTGCCCTCCGCAGCCACGTGAAGTCTTGTGCTATCGGGTAGGTTAACGGCGGTGGGTGTGGAATGTATTGTTTCTTTTTCAATTTGAACAAGAAGTTCCATTCCCTGACCCGACCAATTCTGTTGGTGCAACTTGTACACTTCGTGTTTTGTGGCGGTGTCCTCTATATCTAAAAGGACAGCTGCCACCAGCCAGCATATATGTATTTCAGGGGGCACCTCCCCAATTTTGATTTTTGTAACGCGCCGTGATATGTCGGCACGAGCACTAGATCTTCTGAATTTAATGGCATTGTGGAATACTGTCTTGCGTCTTCCTCTGTGGGAAAACGCACCTCTACGGTACCGAACCCTTTTCCACGTGTCACATAGGTTTTGTTTCCCCAAATTGGTTTGAGAATTAATTTCAGTTGTTGCGTTGCACGTTCCAGTCCTCTTTTCGTTTTGTTTATGCACTTATATATTATTGTTTTTCGGCTGGTGCTCTTAATTATTTCCTCTAGGTTGTTAGTTAGACATTCTTGCCCTGTCTCACTAATAGCCCATTTGAATTTGTTATGTCGTCCAATGAAATGTTTAACTTTTGCTTTGGTTTCGCCGCAGAAATGAAACCGTATGTATTCATTTTGTCTTTTGAACTCTCTTCGCGGTCTCAACTGTTCATGGGCGGTGGTGGCGTTGGAAGAGTTTGCTTGTTTATGCTTTGTATTTTCTGCGCCGTCACTAGTGCTGGTGCTCGTGCTGTTAGTAGCGGTTACACTGCTACTGGTGTTTGCTAGAGGGGGTAATCCTCACTGTACTGGCCATCAGAATCGCCACTGGTACTCCCCTCGAGAGAGGAAACCATCTTGCTCCTCTCAACAAGAAGCAATAACATTTTGAAAAAGTGCTATAAGCCCAAAGTTTGACCCCCAAAATAGGGAGCTCCACAACAAAAACGCTCCTGGTGAACAAACAGTGGCTCACTAATTCAACAACCCAAAAGAACACAGTAACAATTTCAAAACAAAATTCCAACTTATGGAGCACGTCATGACACGACTACAACAGCAACAATAACATCAGTACTACCACAGACAAAAGCATGAAGGAGGAGTCGGAGGAAAACAGTAGCATCACCACCACCATCACGAAAGCCAACATAAGCAACAACAACAACAACAACAACAACAGTAATGAACAAGGAAAAGAAAAAAATAAATTCTTTAAGCCGAACACCTGCTTTACAAGACAGCGAAAAATTTTTTTTAAAACGACGATTACGTCAGGTTTTTGTAGACCGACGCAAAGCAGTTTCGCTTCCATGTGTCGGCCAACAGAGGAGGTTGAGTTAACAGAAAAAGATTTGGCTAATGCTCAAACTCATATAAACAGAAGAGGTGCTAGAGAGAACAAAGAAATGCACTGTGATATACCGATGTGTATCAATGCAAAGGAAACAATTAGAAATAGCTACGCAGGCCAAGGTCGAAAAATGCCTCACGCCTCTGTGGTATCTAAAATGTTATGTCACCCGTGCCAGAGCCTTTGGAATAGTGGAGGTTAGATTTCTAACCGAGGAACTGGCCACAGAAAATGCCACAATTAACCTAAAGACTGAGGAGATCGACACGATCCCTACATACCTCGGTCGGAGAGTTATCAAAATGAAGTGTACATCTCCCTGCTGGCAGCAGCCGTGTTATACGGCATAGAGGACGGTCAAGGTAAATATTTTACAAGTCCAGAAAATAAAAAAAGAAAATTGGTTGTGTACAGGGATGGAACTCTTGTTACTTGCAAATTTAGCAACTGCACAAGAGATCCCAAACATCATCGGCGCCCTGAAGGATACAAACTGTTTGTAGCAGCAGAGGGTAGAAGTCCGAGATGCCACATTTGTGGATAAACATGCCATTTAAAGGCCCCAGGAAAACGAAAGACAAACATGCATTGCTGCCGTCACTTCCAACACCTCCAACACAACAACAAGCGCAAAAGCGCCAACAGAAAAAGGTTACCACAAAGGCTGCGAAAACAACACCAACAGTAGCAGTAACACCAATCACAACACCAGCGAGAGCAGCAACAACAAGAACCACAACAGTGGAACCAACATCAGCCAAATCCACAGAAAAAAACAACAGCCATACCCACAGAAAAAAACCCAACTAGCCCCTCAGCATTTGCCCCTGCTCTGTTCCGACCAGTCAGACATGACCTGTGCGGAGGCGGACAACGGGCAGCCTTGGTGGTATTTAGTTGGTAGATCCAAAAAAAGAAAAAGAATTAAGTCCGCACTGATATCAAAAGACAAAAAATTGGCAGGTTTGGCCAGAGTGGGGCAACACTTTTGAAAACAAAAAAAAGGCACCCCACCCCAAACGGCAGCCACACCAATAATATCAACAACATCAGCAACAACAACAACAACAACAACAACAACATCACCATCGCCATTCTTATAGACACTACCTTGGGGTCGCCTTGGAAACAAGGCCATCTACTCACTGAACACAGGTCACTAAGCGTCGATGTAGTGGCCATCAGTGAAACCACATTCTCCGACCAACAAGCTTTCCTGCCCATTTTCGGTGGATACGAGATCTATCTATCTCCATGTCAACCAGGAATGGGAGGTGGAACTGCGGTGTTGTTCCGGAGAGTCCTGGTCCTCAACATAAGGACAGTCTTCCTGAACCCTGAAGGTAATTTTGTGGTTCTGGACGTGAAGAGTATTGTCGGAGGTGCCCTCGGACTGGTGGCTGTTTATGCTCCGACATGAGCATGACAGCCGGACATCTTTAGACGTCTGGAGGTTTCCCTAGGAACGTCGCGACCTTTACTGTTAGTGGGTGATTGGAACGCCGTCTTACTCCCACGTTTGGACTGTGTGGGGCTAGCGGATAGAAGAGGTGGTGGTAAAAGCCTCAGAAACCTGCTCAGACATTTCCCGGATATGCCAATGTAGACTTGGACGAATCGCATCGGGTCATCCAGGTCGTATCTAGACAGGGTATTCTGTAGATCAGTAGATAAGGATAGCATAAGTTGTCCACTTTTTAATCTGGTTGGCTACACAGACCACAAATGTGTAATTTTTACGGTCGGCCTAGATAGGCTCAGCAGGTTAGTGGAAGCTGAACGCATATCACTCGCGGCGTTCCCAGCTTACAAAGACCGGATTAAAGAATTAGTTAAGCGGGCGTTGACGGGGGCAATCGCCAACATGAATCGGTGGTATGCCCTGAAAAGGGCAATTAGGGTAGTATCAGTTAGGTTTAGAAATAAGATAGAAGGCAACTTAGTCAGAAACTTAGAAGAGGTACTTAGGAAAGGCATTGCAACCTACGTGCTGGTGGCGAGATTGGTCCTCGACCAATTCTTCAACGCTAAGCATGTAGGTTGCATTGTCAGAGAGATCGAAGACAAGAGAGATCGAAAGCCGCTCGGAAGGCCCGAGTTATACATGCGAACCAAAATGGGCGACGGTAGTCGATCCCGAGGAGATGTGTGGGGTATTTAAGCAGTACTTAGCCCCAACAGAACCGCACAAGTAGCCGTCCAGCAGGATGGACTTTAGTGCGTAGCTCGACGGCGTGCCGCGACTCTCGAAAAGGGCCACAGATTGTTGCGAAATCCCGATAACAGCCACCAAAATACGGAATCGATAATGGGCTGAACGGCGGTTAAATCGCCTTGTTTGGATAGTCTGCTCTACGCGCTTGTTTGTCGGCCTCTTAGCAGACATCTACTACAACTGGCAACAGAACGGGAGAATTCCTAATTCTGTGAGCCGAGGAGTGGTATCAGTGCTGAGAAAGGACGCAAATATGGACGAATTAACTTTAGACATGTTACGCTGCGGAACGCAGATGTCAAAATGCTAGCCAAATTTTTAGCAAAGATGTTGGCGTTTGTCATCGAGAAAGTAATTGATGATGTGCAAACATGCGCAATCCGAAACGGATCCATCCACCACAACCTCCACCTCATACGATACATAATAGACAGGATGGGTAAGGAAGGTGATATGGTTCGGGGTCTGATCATTTTAGATCAGTCTAAAGCCTTCGATAGGGTCGAGCACCAATACTTGGCCGCCGTTCTCCCGGTGGCCGGGTTCGGTCCCACTTTCCGTAGCTGGAACGCTGATATGTACAGCGACATTTGCTTGGCAGTTCGGATCAATGATAACCTTTCGGAACCATTCAACATCATGCGTTCGGTCCGTCAATGGTGCCCACTCTCGACTCTTCTCTACCTACTGGCTTTAGAGACACTAATGCGGAAACTGGAGGCGTTGAGAGGCATCCCGCACGAAGTAGGACGTGGGAGGACCGTGTCGGCATACGCAGACGATTTCACCGTGGTAATGTCGACTGTGAGCACATATAGTTGCTCGGCACTGCTCTAAATGTTTAGGAGGCGGTAACAGGAGCAAAACTCAATCAGTAAAAGTCAGTGGGCGTGCAGTTCGGCACCTGGAGCAGCAGGCCCATGATGTTCAATAGCGTCGCAGGACGCTGGACGGAAGGACCGGTTAAATTGCTAGGTGTCTGATTCGATCCAGATCTCTAGGTGGAGAAGAACTGGGACGAAGTGTCGATCAGGGTGGCCAATATCACCCTGAAATGGGCTGTGAGAAGGCTATCATTGAAAGGCCAGGCTGCGTTGGCGAGCGCCCAAGTTTCCATCTGACCAGACTGGAGCGACTGCTCTTCGCTTTTTGTGGAAGGGACGCGTTCCACTGGCCAGGCGCTCTATTTGTTTTCAACACCTGCAGTATGGAGGGCTGGGCATGTCGTGGGTGCTGATGCGTAGACATGCGCTGAGGCTGCGACCTCTCCAGTGTTTCCTAGACGGTGAGCAGGTGTGTTCGTCGTTTGCTAGACACGATTTTCCACAGCTCGTCTCTTTGTCCGAGCTGCAGTCCAGGATCAAACGTAGACCAAGGCAGGGCTCCAGGCACCTAGAGCACCGTCAAGCACTCAAAGCCCTCTCTCAGTTGGACGATGCGGTCGGTGGAATTCCACTCAGGTTTTCTATAGAGGGTTAGTGGCGGGCAAGTGCGCTTACGTTCTCGGTGAGATTTTGGATGTCGACGGGAGCTGGCTAAAGTGTTCCGGCCGGGCCCTATGGATAACTTCCAGAAGTCACTGGCCTAGCAATGCTACTTCATTGCCTGTTCGAGGTAAACTCTACAGGAAGTGCCGTCAGCCGTGCTAGCCAAACTTGCGCGAAGAGCGACGAAACTCTTCTGCACGCCCTCTTCAAGTGCCAGAGAATTGCTGAATTGTGGGTTTATGTTGAACACGTGTTGTCGTGTGTAGGACAAATCCGGCTATGTCAATCGTGAATATCGCTCCACCGCCTTCTTTTGGTCCGAAAGCGCAGGCAGTGTTTCTTTGTCTGGTGGCGTTAGCGAAACACGTTGTGTGGTGGACCAGGTTGAAAGGGCTGAAGACAGACACTTTCCTCTTTGGTCAATTCCTAATCAACTTTTTCAAGTTCCACTTGAACAAGAAAGTGAGGGTAGAGTGGGAATTGCTGCTTCCCAGCAATTTTATGAAAAGATAGGTAAATGTGGCGCGAATGGCCCGAGTGAACTCTAAGCATGGGGCTTTAGAGAAAGGGAAGATGTAAAGGAGAGGGCACTTGCCCTATAGGTAAGGGTGATCTTGTTTTTATGGGGTTTTCGCGAGCAGCCCTTGCAGGTTTCCCTCTTTTGGGAATATTTTTCATTGTTATTATGATTTTTACACGCTTCATTTTTAAACCCATTCATTTTGTATTGTATTGTCCTGTATCATCCAATCTTTCATATAAACCCTCAGTGGTAAATAAAGAAAAGATTATTATTATTATTATTATTATTATTATTATTATTATTATTATTATTATT
>JAOPUL010254526.1:0-12622 GCA_027564515.1 Octopus rubescens | reverse complement strand
GTAAGAAATATTTATCAGCAAATATTATATTCTAATGTATATTGAAATATAAATAAATAACTATTTTCTTTTTTATCAAGCTTTGATTCATTTTTTTTTCAGACTATTTTTCTCCAGAAGGTATTTCTCACAAAGTGTATAATTGTTTTAGAAATTAAGAAACAGCACAGGAAGTTTCAATGTTGTCTTTTGATTTTTTTAGAAGGGGCAGTCAAATTTCCTTCAAATCACATCCCATCACCATCATCATCAGTTTAACAAATTCTTTGCAATATTGGATTTCATATAAAGGCTCTATGTAAAACTGAACCTGATCGCATTTCACTTACAGTTTTTATGGATTTTCATTAACTGAGGTAATTCATGCTTGGGATAGTTTTTTTAATTTTAACTCAACCATTTTCCAGTGGTTTGCAACTGTATCCAATGTTGTTCTGTCTGAGATCGTAGGAGATCTTCTGCTAATATTGTTAATGTTGCACCCACTACCATCTTTAAGAACATGGTTCTTAAAGATAGTTATAGTGAACTTTTGAAAATATAGATGAGCTTTTGTTTCTTTTGTTTTTCCATTAGTTTCATCTGAAGGAAAAATCTGTGCCAAAGGCCTTTTGCCAGCCTTCAAGTCTAGTAGAGTTGATGTGATTAATGTTTCTTGTGTATGGTCGCAAATTAATGGCTGCATGAAAAAATATAGGCAGAGATGGAAGTTGTTCTAAGGAAGAACGACTGAGTAATGGTTAGTGTGGGTCTAAGAGAACATAATATTGGTGGTAGAAAGAAGAGTTACAGATTTACCAGAGTGGGAGTGTCATGAAGCCAACAACTTTTGAGACTGTTGTGGCAATAGAATAAAAGACAGACAGAGGAAACAGCATGTCTTTGAATCAGAGGTTGGTGAGCAATTACATTTCAATCAGTGAGAATGTGGTCTAGAATCTTTGTATAGCAACAGCATTGCACCCCAGAAATATGAGCAGTAACTCTTTTGTGAGTCATACTCGATTTTTGTAGAGTGTTAGTAGTTGATGGATACTGAAGTATTTTCTTGCTGATAATGAGTGTTCACCATGATAATGGGACCTTCCATTTGTAACAACCTCGAATATTCTAGTTACAAATTTCTGCTCCTTGAAAGCAACCCATTTTAACATGAAAGAAATCATTGATTCTTTTCATCCATTTAGAGTCTCTGCTTAAAAACTGTGTGGTGTGCATTATTATATTGACATTGCTATCATTAGTATAAACCAATTTCATCCAGCACCAGTAATATTCCATTGTCACAATCTAGAAAAATTTCTAATAGTTTAGTAAGTATTTGCCTACTTTTACAAGCTTACACTGAATTTGGTGATTTACAACGAAGTCCTCTATATGGCTTTTTACTGTTATATAGGCTTTGCATTTGATTAAATACTGCATTTTCTTATTTTCAGAACTTAGAGTAGGTTTCTAAACTTGGTTTGTACAACATATATTTCATCTGAAAATGTGCAAAGAGTTCCTGGTCATGATGTCTGATTTCAAATTAGGTTTAAAATTATGATTGTATTTATTTAATCACACTGTGCTAGTTATCTTCGAAGTTTCTGCTTCAAAAGTTTTTGAATCCTTTAATCAAGGTGGGCAATTGCGAGTCTTAGTGATGTTGCATGGGTGTTCTTGCAAAAGTGCCTTTTCTACTGGATTCTTTTGATGACACCTATTAATTTACCAATTAATTGTTTTTGTGTAGACTTTGTTTGGATAAATAGGAAACACCCCTAATGCAAATAGCAGTGATTCTGCAATAAAGAGAAGTAATTCAACCTCACCAAAACCACAGACACCTTGAACAGGAAGTCAGAGTTAATTACTAAGTGTCACCACTAAAATAAATACTTTGTAGATAAGTTCAACAGAGCAATAAAGCCTGACTAAATGCAAATAACCTCAAAACCAAAGCTTGTGGATCACTCTTCAGTAAGAATATTAAGCTGAAAGTCAACAAAACCATAAGAAACCATAAACAATAATAAATGTGGTTGGAATGTTGTCCACTCCACTAGCCAACCCCGTCTGAAGATTACCCCACAGACAGGGACATGTAACTCCAAGTAATGGAATTTTGTAAACTGTAATCAATACTAATATATTAAATATTTAATATAAGGTAATGAATTCTTTTTTTTTACTTTCATAATACAATTATCATGTAGATTATTGTAAATACAATCATACTACTACTTTTGCACACACACACACACACACAAATGATCATGAAAGCATATATAGTAATTACAGGGATTCCAACCACATTTCATGGTTCGCTACCTCAACAGCTCCTTTATAGGATCCAGTTGCTAAATACATCATCAAGAGGAACCACGTCTGGTTTTGGCCCCTACTCCTCTACCGTTTTCGACATGGTGGGGACCTCACTTTCGGAGGTGTCTTCAGCACTGGTGTTGAGTGCGTTTCTTCTTTCTCCTTTACGCCTGGCCTTTTGATCTTCAGTTTCTTCGATGGGGGTAGTATGAGGTCCAAGAACACCTGATGTCTTGATGGCTATCGGCACAAACTGATAGCGGCCGGCCAAGCTTCTCTACTTATTGACTTTTCTCTTCTTCATGTTACGGGCCTCAGATGCCGCAAATTTGCCTCAGATGCCGCAAAGTTGCCTCAGATGCCGCAAAGTTACGGGCCTCAGATGCCGTGGAGAACGTGGCACTGCACATCACATCCCAGACGAGGGATCTGCCTCCCTCGAATGGGAAGAGGATTATCCTGTCAGGCCGCTTACCGTTTGCGTGGTTGAGACCTGCAAGCTCAAGTTGAGACGTGAAGGCAGCTGCGTCAAGGCTCCATTCAGGGCGGCATGTCGGGAGAATCGACCCACGCTAAGACTACAGGACAAAGGATGTAGGCCGAATTCGTCTACTACCGCTCTCTAGCGACATTTGGGTAGCTTGCACCACAGGGAGACTGAGGCATTGGACCAACTCGATATGGGTGCACTCATCATTTAGAAGGGTACCGGCAGATGAGGAGGGCACCACATTGAGCCATGCGCCACTACTGTTGTCCCAGTTGCATTGGACATTCATAATCTGGGGGACGGCAAGCCCATCAGCAGTCCAATTGGCAAGGGCTTACTCAGGTACCTGGGCCACAGCCTCATATCTGCACTTGACTCCCACCCCCAGCTGGACAGGGCTGAGTGCCTCGCTCAAGTCGTCGCTGACTGATCTAAAAGCTGGCCTGGCCACAAGACGAAAGACGTTTTCCATCATTATGGGATAGATGCCTCCATCCTTCTTCAGCGCAATAAGGGTGGCTGAAAAGAGATCTCAGAAATGCGGGGAGGTCCACGTGGATAAGACCCTCTGCCAAAGCAGTGATGGAACGGAGCAAGTGTAGGCCCACCTTGGGGGAGTGTGGAGAGATTAGATCTTTCGGGTGACTGGGTCGCAGGTCACCAACTCCACCACTGCTGCTCACAGAGAAGGACCTCACAGGAGCAACCATATCATCACTAGATGCAGTCTTTGTTAGGGGTTTGGATGTTTAAAACAGAGAGCATCCAGAACATCCTGTGTTGGGGAGAGGACTGTGTCGCTAGAGGCCACTATGCAGACCACGGCAGAAACGTCGCCCTCAACATATTTGCAGTTGACTTGGGCTTGAAGCCTTTTTGCACAGTGGAAAGGGGCCTGAGAGGAGCGAGGGGTCAGTCGGTAGGGGGTGGCTGAAGGCAGAGACTAAGTCTTGAAGTCAGGTGGGGAGCAGAACTCTCGCTTACCTTCAGAAGTCCTAGAACGACAGTCGCAAAATGGAGGAGTTTGTTCCAGTCTTGCGGGTTGTCGGTAGCGAGTGCTTGGTCTATGGACAATGCTAGCGCTTCAGCCATGAATACATGAGCAGCCTTGGGGATCCTGATGATGATTCGCCATGACTTCCTGAGACAGGAGATCAATGCGTCATCCAGGCAGAGCAGGATCAGGTCATCATTGGGCCACACAGTGGGGTCCACTCGTCGAGTAGAGAGGGATATGTCACCACTGGAGGTTAGGCAGCTCGGGCAGTGCCACCAGTGCAGAGATTCTTAGGTGCGACAAGTGAGTTTGACACGAGAGAGGTGGTAGAAATAGTTACAATTGGAGCACTTTCTGCCCTTCTTGCGCCTTTGGTCAGCCTCCTGTGTAGTGGAAGGCTGGAGGGAAGATGTGTGGGCACAACTAGAGTTGCGTCTGTATACATGTATGTATCAGCCAGATCAAAAAGAGGAACAGATCCATAGTGGACCGTCCACAGAAGCAACAAGGTTTAAAAAGTAAAGGAGAAGGAATGAAAAAACATAAATAAGTAAATATATAAATGAATAAAAAGAAAATTTGTTTAAAAAAAATGAAGTATTTTTTAAATCGAGAAAAAAAATTAAATCACATTTGGCCCAGCTACAGCAGTACAAGTGCAAACGATTAGATCAGTTCTGATTTAACATAACATTATGTTAAAGTAAGAGAGGATGAAAGAACGGAAATATAAATGCATGGGCCAGTATTGAGGAGCTGCTGCTGCTGCTGTTGCTGCTGCTGTTGCTGCTGCTGCTGTTATTGTTGTTGTTGTTTATCTGCTTCTCCGATTGGTTGTCAAACAGTTTGAGTGTTCTTTTAAAAATAACTGAATAACAATAAATAAAATGATACAATGAAAGAAAATTGTTGTATACAGTGCTCAGTGCACTACAACTTAAAAATAATAATAATAATAATAATAATAAAATAAAATAAATAAAAAGGAAAGAAAGAGAGCCAGTTGGCGGATTTCCGGAAGCATGGAAGCTTTGAAGGATGTAGTCTCTCGACAGCTAAAGAGGATAGTCTGATGCTGTGTTGTTTTTTGATTTTGTAAGATATTCCTATATTTTGAGATGGTAATTTTTTTTTTCAAAATAAATAGGATGTTGTGAAAGATTAATGTCAATAATCTAGTGGACCACTCAAGCTTAATGAACCTAACAGATGTTTAATTCATTAAATCCCAGTTGTTGTAAACAACATATAGGATGGTCATTAATCTAGTTTATCTTAGGAGTTCTTTGTTTGGATAAGAATATCAGTTATATATTTAGCATGTTTTTAGCCACTAAGGAGCAGTGGCTGTGAGTCAGCCAAGACCAATAGCTGATGACAATGACAAAATTTTCAAGTCCTGGTGGAGCGTGTCGAGCCAACGCTGTTTTGGCTGTCCTCTTGGCCGCTGGCCTTCAACTGTCAGCTCGTATGCCATCTTAGCAAGGTTGCCGTCGGCTCGCAGGACATGACCATACCATCTCAGTCGAGATTCACGGAGCTTGTCGGCGATTGGTGCCACTCCATATCGCCGACGAATGCTGCCATAGATATTACCAAATAAAGCATTCGCCTCACTATTCTCAACTAACAGGAAAGCTATAATATTCGAAATATGAAGACTTGAAGTTGATAAATGCTAATAATGACATTGTAGTTAAAGCAAGAGTGTGAACAGCTTATTTTATTAGTGAAGAAAGGGAAGCCATTTATTGAAGGTGAATTAAATATTTAATGATAGCAATAGCTGAAGAAGTATGACCAAGAAAAATAGATTTATTTAAAACAATATAGTAACTAGGAAGCTCCTATGCCAATTAAACAAGAAAGCATGAGATTTCCATGTTTTATTTTTTTATGGATTCTAATGCATCAAAAGATGTGACTGACAAGCAGCATATATGGAAGAACTACTGATGGAAACATTTTCAAATTGGTAGAGAAAATACTAAGCACAATCTGGTTTGAAAACAGCTAGAGGGAATTACAACTGATATCTTTTATCTTTTATTTGTTTCAAGTCAAACAAATTGCCTCCATAAACTTTTTTTTTAAGTCTGATACATATTCTATCCGTTGTGAACTACTAAGTTATGGAGACATAAACAAACTAACACCAATTATCAAGCAGTAGAGGCAGACAAACACAGCCACAAACATACATATATATCGGCGCAGGCGTGGCTGTGTGATAAGAAGCTTGCTTCCCAACCACATGGTTCTGGATTCAGTCTCCCTGCGTGGCACTTTCAGCAAGTGTCTTCTAATATAGCCTTGAGCCAACCAAAGCCTTGTGAGTGTATTTAGTAGACGGAAACTGAAAGAAGCCCGTTGTGTATATATATATATACATATATATATGTGTGTGTGTGTGTGTTTGTCAGACCAAGTACCAGGTTTTTAAACAAATAAGTACTGGGGTTGATTTGTTAAACTAAAAATTCAAGGTGGTGCCCCAGCATTGCCACAGTCTAATGACTGAAACAAGTAAAAGATAAAAGAATATATATATATATATATGACAGGCTTCCACACAGTTTCTGTCTACCAAATTCCCTGACAAGGCATTGGTTGGCCTGGGCCTATAGTAGATAACACTTTCCCAAGGTTCTACATAGTGGGACTGAACCCAAAACCATGTGCTTGCGAAGCAAGCTTTTTAACCACACAGCCAGAAAAAGTTTTATTGGACAAGTCTACAAAACTTGTAACAGTATGGGGTATACCAAACCGGGAATTCATTCAATGGCAGGAACTTTATGGAAGACATTTAGATCCATGAATGATTGATAGAACCAGTTGTATCAACATCATCCTTTAACGTCTGTTTTCCATTCTGGCATGGGTTGGACGGTTTGACTGGAGCTGGCAAGCCAGAGGGCTGTACCAAGTTCTAGTCAGTATTTGAGTACTATTTTTTTCCACCTTGCTTTGCATTTATGTGCTTACTTGTGTGTGCATGTATATATATATATATATAGATCATCATCATCATCTTCCTTTAACGTCCGTTTTCCATGCTAGCATGGGTTGGACAGTCTGACCGGAGCTGGCAAACCGAGGGCCTACACCATGTTCCAGTCTAATTTGGTTTGGTTTCTACAGCTCGATGCCCTTCCTAACGCCAACCACTTTACAGTGTGTGCTGGGTGCTTTTAACGTGCCACGGCACTGGACTCTCGACGCCGATACTTTTACGTGGCACTGACATGGTTACTTTTTACGTTGCACCCCACAAGCAAATGGTAGACAGACAGACATATCAATGCGGCCGCTACTTAGCAACAGGACTAACTGCTTTCTCGTATACAAGCAACACCATTGCTAGAAAGAATCACTGAAATGAGTCATTGATGATGTTTTATGAGGCCCTTGTATGACTCTTGAGCCTGGTCAAAGATTTTCCCATTTTATTTCATAATGCACAGCTGTGCTGGCTGGCAGATGGAACAGGTGCTACAGTATGAATTCTTTCGACATGCCTTTTCAATCCTCCAACTGAAAGGCACACCTTTCCACAGGGTGCACATGTCCTGTTGTCTAAAGGGCTAGTATGCCTGAGCTGGGCAGTGGGGACGTGCTCCTGCTGGTCTAAAAAATGGTTCATTGGCAATGTGCAAACCTGATGCGCCATCTGAGTGCGATTCACCTCTGCCGATCAATTCCCCCCCACTCCCTTGCGTTCCCATCGCGACACTGATTCTGCAAAAAGGGTTGGTTGTGAAAAGCGAGTGTTCGGCACTATAACCGTTCCTTAAAGCCAACCTGCCTCTGGGTTCCCCACAGTGGCTTACGAATGCAGAGAACTGCTTTCGCAGACAATCCCTTCATCTCAAGAAACCCTCAATTTGCAGAATTACGCTGCAAATTCGCTGGGAGCCGGCTCAACCCACCCCGGGTAAATGCTGCAACAAGTACAAAGTTCGTGTTAGACTGGCTTGTCACTGAAGCAGAACCAGACACATACTGTTGTATTGTTTCAGTTAAAATCATGGACACGTGAGGCTTTGTCTTAGTTTGTTCGTTGTACCCATTTATTGTTGCTACATGATGAATGAGATCAAAAGCTTTAACATCAGGGAACATTCATATCGAAACAAGGAAAAAGGCTGTGTAAGTATTACATATGGTCTGCATTATTATCTGATGCAGAAATGTGGACATTGACGAAAATTCTGACAAACTAGAGGCTTTTGAAATGTGGACATAAAACAATGTTAAAGAATATCCTTTCGAGGTCGATAAAATAAATACCAGTCGAGGACTGGGGTTTATGTAATCAAAAGGGTTAATATTAGAATATAATTACTTAACACTATAGGGCATTGAATGAAGATAAATGCTGTTGCATTTAGATTAGTTTGTCCAATGTGATGCTTATTTATTCACATTGTTTTAAATTAATCATGGATTATCTCATAGCTTTGAGATTTCGATTATAGGATTATTTACTTTTAGTATGACGTTGTAGGGTAGGTGTAAGAGACTGGATCTGGCCAGTTTGAACATAAAACAAATAGATTATTTTGACCGGTTTAAATGCTAAAGAGTTAATCCATATGCTTGGAAATGATTAACTTAAGCTGTCATAGATCATAAACATTACTAAGCCAGCAAGTTCAGTGAAGTCTGTTTTGTTGAGGAGATTTAATAAGACCAAAACATAACTGAAATTATTTCCTCTATTTGTTTAAATAATTAAAGTAATATTAGTCCTTGAGCTCATGTTTTTCTTATCATCATCATCCTTTAATATCTGTTTTCCATGCTGGCATGGGTTGGACGGTTCCACCAGAGCTGGCAAGCTGGAGGGCTACACCAGGTCCCAGTCTGATTTGGCTTGGTTTCTATGACTGGATGCCCTTCCTAATGCCAACCACTTTACAGTGTGTGCTGGGTGTTTTTAACGTGCTGATGGGGACAGGGAAATGCAGTGAGTGGTGAACACAGCTGGCGGCAAGATGAGACAACTGAACAGAATTAAGAAGTGAAGCATCCTATGCACATAAGTAAATAAGCAAATATGCCCTTGTGGCAAATTTTGACCACAATGCCTTATTTACTGTTCAATTCTACTTGTTAATTATTTTCTATTTTACTTGCATTATTCCAAAAATGACCTCATTTATGGCTATCATTAGATCCAAGCTGTTGCAGAAAATGGTTAGTGTAATCTCATTTATGCGCATGTCAGGTTACAAAAAAATGTTACATGGAATATCTTAAAGATTTAATCTCAAAGTTAACATTAAAACCCAATGAACATTTTGATTTATATTAAGCACCAAGCACTAAATTTGAAACATTTCTCTGTATAAATATTCATGCTAATATTGAACTTACATATCTTTATCTAATACTGTATCCCACTGCTTTTTATCCACTTGACTGTAGTTTTTTACTTGGTTTATCTACTGTTAGTGATATTAAGAAGCAAAGGTTGACTTTGCCTTTCATCCTTCCAGGGTCGATAAAATAAGTACCTGTTATGAACTGGAGTCGATAAAATCGACTACTCCCCTCCCCCAAAATTTCAGGCCTTCATACCCAGTATAGAAAGAATATTAAGAAGCAAAGGGACCCCAACCTCGCGGCTTCTGCTGCAAACTCCGGTGTCGCAGCCTGCAACGTGGAAGAGAGGAAGGTCCATAAGTACAGGAGCTTGGCCGGCCACTATCAGTTTGTGCTGATAGCTATCGAGACGTCTGCCGTCCTTGATCCTCAAACCACAGCCTTCCTCCGCCAAATAGGGTCTGATGCGACACACGAGATGGAGTGGCTACTGCAACGTGTATTACTGGCCATTCTCCGTGGCAACACCACCACGGCCATTACTGTGGGGTGCGGCTGAATACCCCTCCCCATCCTGGGACCACTGAAGCCCCTGTTGCCTCACCCCCCCATCCTGGGACCCGTGAAGCCCCTGCTGTCTGCTGCCACCCCCACCTTTTTCTCTCTCTACATTTCTTCTATCTGCCCCCCCCTTTTTCCTTTCTTTTTTTCTCCCTTTTTTGATTAATACTACTGTATTATTAATTATGTTCCATCATTTGACAGCAAGATCAGGGTTCAAATATTGAAGTTTTATGCAAACAGTGTGAATTTAATAAAGGCCAGCGTATGGCACTTAAAAATGGGGTGGAGTAGGGGGTGGACATGGCCCTGAAATTTAATAGAAGCAAACACAAGAATTTCTATAGCCATAGCTGCAAGAATATACTAAACTGAAGAATATGGACATATTTGCCATAAGATAGATTCTGGTTGATTAACATTTTGCAACAATGACTTTGCACCTCACCAGAACCTTAAACCTTATCTTTTATGCACAAGCATGGCTGGACGGTTAAGAAAGTTGCTTCCGAAACATGTGGTTTTGGGTTCAGTCCCACAGCATGGCACCTTAGGCAAGTGTCTTCTACTGTGGTCACAGACTCACCAAAGCCTTGTGAGTGTATTTGGTAGAGGTGTGAGTGTGTGTGTGTGTGTGTCTCCGTGTGCGAGTGTATGTGTGTGTGTGTGTATGTTTTTGTATGTACCTCTATGTTGATATCAAATGATGTTGTTTTCAAATAAGCATCATCGTCTGGCTACTCTGAGTTATTTCTCTCAGCTCACGTTTGTTTAAATTATGCAAATTACCTAGGCCATAAATGTGTTCAACTCTTTTTTGTATAAGTCTTTTTGGCTAATGGAGATAAGGTTGGACAATTGTCATGCTGATGATGACTATTGAGACAGAAACATGTCCATGACTGTCCTCTTATCTCCAGACAATAAACCTGTTCTTTTCCTTAATAGTATCTCAGCTTTGGAGAATACTTGTCTCTTGGGATTATCTCCCCTTCTCATGTGGAGCTGGTCTTAACTGCTATTTGGTAATTATGATAATCCTTTAGAGACACAGATAATTTTAACAAAAATCAAGAATTTATGCTGTGTGGTATTTGATATACCTGTATTTGTCTATGTAATTGAATATATTGATCAGTAATTTGTCTCAGTCTATGAGGAAGTTTAAATTCCTCTAAGATAATGACCAAAAGTATATTTATTTTGATCTCAAACAGCTATTTTGACCCAAAGCATACTTCTTTATGCATTCGAGACTATTTTGATCACAAAATATATTGCACTGACGTTTCTAGTTACTTTATCCAAATCTCTTTAAAAATTTATATGCAGTTTTGAAATTTAAATTAGAGGGAAAAGATTCATTATTAATATTCTTCTTCAAGGCACTAAAACTGAGATGCATTTCACCATGTTGTGCCAGGAATCTCTGTCCACCCCCACCCCTCCACTGCTCACATTGACTTTGGTAGTTCTTCAGTTTCATGTTGAGTGTCTCTGCTAAATAACATCAATGTAATCGAGCGGTCTTCGCCGTCTTTTAGGATGCAGAAATCTCCAAAATATAACACCTGATATGGCCTGATAGCATGATAGCAAAGCCTACACTGCACTGAAAAACTATAGTAGAGATGGGTGGAACGTGTCTATAAAACTCCTTGGTCCTGTGTTCACACCATGAGATATTTTAAGCCCTCATAAGAAGTCTGGTCCACATACCTTCAGGGTGAAGTCGAAGTTTCTTCTTCATAATTCAGGTTTGACTCCATAAAAATGAATGTTCTCTAGACATGCCCTGAAGAAAGTCAAGCTTGTTCCCTTGACTGCTTGATGTTCTGAAGCTTGTTACAGGCTCTTCAGATTTGTTCCAATATATAGTAGGAAATAAATGCAGTAAAAAAAAAGGGAATAAATGCTGTTATCTGAGCTAAAAGTGGTCATTCTAAGTGTTAACATTTTCATTTTGTTTTTGAAATACAAAATCATTATATCGTACAAAATAACAATTTCATTAGAAAACAAGGCAATCTTGTAAGTTCAATATTTATATTTTTATTAGTATTTTATAAAAACAACTACATATTTTTATATTTGAATTCTTATAATTAAAAAAAAAATTCTTGTTCCTTTCTTCTGACAAACTGAATGCAAATTAAAGGAATTAAAAAACATGTGTGGCTGTGTGGTTAAGAAGCTTGCTTCCCAACCAGGTGGTCTCAAGTTCAGTTCACCTTGGCCAAGTGTCTTCTACCATAGCCTTGGACCAACGAATGCCTAGTTAGTGAATTTCGTATGCCAGCATGGAAAACGGATGTTAAAGGATGATGATGATGATGATGATGATGATGATGATGATCATGATCATGATGAAACTGTGTGAAAGCCCATTGTATGTATATATATATATATATATATATATATATATATATGTGTGCTGATGCAAACAAGAAAAATAGAACTCAAAATATGAGTATCAGAATATTTTATTATTAATGTTAGCAAAAGCAACAGAGTTACTCAAGGGCCGAGAGTTTCATGCGTAGGCACTTATCAACTTTGATAAATGCCTACGTACGAAACTCTCGGCACTTGAGTAACTCTGTTGATTCTGCTAACATTAATAATAAAAAAAAAAAGATATATATAGCAAACGAGTCCGCTAAGAAATCGCTATTAGAGACGGGAGCTGTATAATTAATATCTAACGTCACTCAAATGTGGCTATTATTTAAGTAAAGAAAATATTGCTATTTTATCCCCAGGAAGGCGACCCTTCCAGCTGGTTATTCAGTGCGTTTCACAGTCGGTTATTATTGCAAGCTGGAGAGAACTTTACAATCGGGTTCGGAGACCACCATAACACGTGATTTCGATCTTAATGGATCATCTTCAGTAACAGGTATTCGTGCCCCGGTCATGGCAGCAGTGGAACT
>JAOPUL010254062.1:0-12626 GCA_027564515.1 Octopus rubescens | reverse complement strand
TCTGTGTGTATATATATATATATTTATAAATATATTTGTTTATATATATATATATGTGTGTGTGTGTGTGTATATATATATATATTTATATATATGTGGATGTATATATGTATATATATATTAAAGAGCTAACAAAGAAACTAGTAGCCACAAAATGAAACATATTGCAATTTGTCATGAACCATTTAAAAATGTGTGTGCGTGTGTGCTTCAGTGTAGATAAATTGCTACCACACCTGTTACATACCCCAACTCATTCTCCTATTTAAACAACGTAGTTAGTTAAGTGTATTTGGGATGAGTGCCAAATGTGGTCAAAAAAAAAAAAACAGAAGGCTGATGATAAGCGAGATGCAAGCTACATGCTAATTTTACTTATTCATTTGCCAATGGAAGGAGACCGACCATCTATTACATCAGTTTTGTACATCGTACTAGATACAAAGTAGGGTGCAGTGTAGGGAGAAAGAGAGGACAGGATGATATTTGAACTATGTGACTGTAACATGAATCTGATGAAAATAGCATAGGTAGAGAATATTGGTTAATTACCCTCTTCACAGAAAGAACTGTTTGTTTTGCTTTGTTTTCATAGTAGCACACTAGGGTTTGCCCAGTTGTTAAGGGCAGCAGCTATGGGTTGATTGCTGTGATGTTATATTGCAGGCAAGATTTTCAAGCAAACAAATTAAGGTGGTGAGCTGGCAGAATTGTTAGCACGCTGGGAAAAATGCTTAGTGGCATTTTGTCTGTCTTTATGCTCTGAGTTCAAATTTGTCTTTCATCTTTTTGGGGGTTGATAAAATAAGTACCAGTTGAGCACTGAGTTTGACGTAATTGACTTACCCTCTGCCCCGAAATTGCTGGCCTTGTGCCAAAATTTAAAATCAATATTTCTTAAACAAATTCTAGGCTCAATTTAATCACCTGTGCTCTCATCATCATCATCATCATCATCATCATTTTAATGTCTACTTTTCCATACTTGCATGGCTTGATGGTTTGGATGGAGTTTTTTGAGGCTGATTTTCTATGGCCAGATACCCTTCCTGTCACCAACCCTCACCTGTTTCCAATCAATGTAATATTTCCCCATTGCCAGACATTGTTTCACAGAATAATGGAAATGAATAACATTGCTTTAATTCTTAGTTAGGGGTTGCTAATAAAATAATGTTTGGTGTTTTTTACTTTCTTGTTTATATATCTTTATTAAGAAACATTTCTCATGGCTCCAGCAGACAAAATGGAAAGGGCCTTACCCTGGAGGCTGGTGTGGGAGATGTGCTGGAACAGTCACTCTGATTCATGGGGCCACTCTGATTCACGGGGCTCGCACTTGCAGACAGCCATCTCCCCCCCCCCCCCCGATAGTGGTGAGCAGGGATATGGTCGGGGGGGGGATGCTGGAGGTCACCACTGTCACAGGCTCGGCCATAAACCTGTCTTGATAATGGCAGTGGCACTCATTTAAAGCTATCATATGATGTTGAGACAAGGAGACACAAACATACACACATTCAAACATGTGTATATATACAGACATATATCTATACGCACATGCATATACCTTTTACTTGTTTCAGTCATGAATCAGACTGCGGCCATGTTGGGGCACCGCCTTGAAGAATTTTAGTCGAATGAATTGACTCTAGTACTTATTTTTTTCACTTAAGCATATTCTATCGGTCTCTTTTTGCTGAACTGCTAAGTTACAGGGATGTATATACACCAACACCAGTTGTCAAGCAGTGGTGGGGGACAAACACAGACAGAAAAATACACACACACACACACATATATATATATATATATATATATATACACACACATACACGACGGGCTTCTTTCAGCCCAAGGTTATAGTAGAAGTCACTTGCCGAAAGTGCCACGCAGTGGCACTGAACCTGGGACCATGTGGTTGGGAAGCAACCTTCTTACCACACAGCCAACTTGCCCCTATTATATATGTAAATATTAAGAAGGTAGGAGTAATTGTATTTACGTATACATGTACATACATGTATAGGAAATATGACGAAGTCAGAAGCTGGAAAAGTATAATGATGATGGTGATGAACATATCTATTCTATGGGTTTGTGTGTGTGAGTGAGTGAGAGAGAGAGAGAGAGAGAGAGAGAGAGAGTGAGAGAGAGAGAGAGAGAGAGTGAGAGAGAGAGAGAGAGAGAGAGGATGAGAAGGTGTGTGATTGGCTTAGAGGAAGAGAGAGAGAGAGAAACAGACAGAGTGACAAAATTAAAGAGAATGTAAGAATAAGAGATAGATTAAGACTATTGTTATGAATATAATATTTATTTTCATTGTTATTTAGAGACACAATTGAGCGAAGATCCAGCAGAAATGATAAAAGGCATTTCAGCTATCACTGTTTAGGTTATTTGTTTGTTTGTTTATTTATTTCATCATTATTGTTATTATTATTATTACTATTATTATTATTATTATTATTTAACGTCCGTTTTCCATGCTGGCATGGGTTGGATGGTTTGACAGGAGTTGGCCAGCTCAATGGCTGCCTGGGCTCCATTTGTCTGATTTGGCATGCCCTTCCTAATGCCAACCACTTTACAGAGTGGACTGGGTGTTTTTTACATGGTGCTAGCACGGGTGCTTTTTTATGTGGTGCCAGCATGGGTGCCTTTTAATATGGTACTGGCACTGGTACTTCCTACATGGTACCTGCACGGGTGCTTGACATTGTACCTCGGATTACATTTGTTATCTAATCCAGTGGTTCTCAACTGGAGTCCATTTAACCCTTGTGGGTTCATATAAAATATTGTTAAAATTTATCTGCAATAAATTGGTTATACTTCCACAATACACAAAATATTTTAACAATTTTTATTATACAATACCTAATATTTAATTACAAAAATATAATGGGATTTTTTTAAACATTGGATGGTTATGGGGGTCCACTTGAGTAAAATAGGGTAAAAGGTGGTCGAGAACCACTGTGCTAATACGTCCGTCCTTTTCCTTTTTTTTAAGATGGTTGGGCGTGGTCTGAGGGAGATTTAGCTGCTATTCCAAGCAGGTCAAGCAATTATACTGATGTTCAAACTGTAAAACAGTAATGAAATTTCCAACATGCTGCATGTATCACACACCACACATTCCACATCGAATGTCTGGCTAAATATCTCTTATAATATGGAGCCGACACTATATTTAGCATCAACCACTTCCAAGATCCCGGGTCCAATTCTGCCACCCTCTCTCTTCACATTATATATTAAATGGCCACCTTATGGTGCTATAATTGGTGAATTCTATGATGATCACAATACAATCATATCCTCCAATAGCTCAATAGATATAACTCCAAATTTACTGTTACCACATATTTAAAATATTAAAATAAAATTGTTATCGTTGCCCGGGTGGAAAATAAAAGAAATAATAATAATCCTTTCTACTATAAGCACAAGGCCTGAAATTTAGGAGAAGAGATAGTTGATTACATTGACCTCAGTGCTCAACTGGTTCATCGACTATGAAAGGATGAAAGGCAAAGTTGACCAAAGCAGAACTTTAACTCAGAATGTAAAGCTGGAAGAAATGCTGTTAAGTATTTGGTCCAATGTGTTAACAATTCTGCCAACTTGCCACCTTTATAATAATCTTTTCTACTATAGGCACAAGGCTAGTAATGTGGGTGGTGGGGTGGTGGATTACATCTACCCCAGTGCTCAACTGGTACTTATTTTATTGTCCTCCAAAAGAATAAAAGGCAAAGTCGACTTTGGTGGAATTAGAACTCAGAACGTAAAGATGGATGAAATGCCGCTAAGCATTTTGTCCAGCATGCAAAGGATCCGACCAGCTTACCACCTTTATAAAAATGGTTTCGAATTTTGGTACAAGGCCAGCAATTTCAGGGGAGAGGGTAAGTCGATTACATTGATCCCAGTACTCAACTGGTACTTATTTCAATGACCCTGAAAGGTTGAAAGGCAAAGTCGACCTTGGCGGAATTTGAACTCAGAACGAAATACCGCTAGGCATTCTGCAAGCTCGCTGCCTTTTCCACCTTTATTATAATAATAATAATGGTTGACGGAGATTGGAATAGAATGTCCTGTAGAGCTTTTACAGAAAATTTGCCTCTTTGGGACAGGAAAGATTGTCAGGAGGGTTTTAAGCACTTGAAAGATTAATGAAAACCTGTAGTTACTGGTAGTAACCCACTACCCACATAAATTCTAATAGGAATAAGAATGAACCTAAGTTAAAATAATCAATAATAATAATAATCCTTTCTATACTGGACACAAAGGCCTGACATTTTGGGGATGGGGATAGTTGATTCAATCGACCCCAGTAATCAACTGGTACTTTTTTTATCGACCCCGGAAGGATGAAATGCAAAGTTGACCCCGACAGAATTTGAACTCAGAACATAGAGATGGATTAAATGCCGCTAAGCATTTTGCCCAGCATGCTAAGGATTCTGCCAGCTCGCCACCTTAATAATAATAAGTACAGCACAAACTTTTAACAAGGTGGTTGACAGGCAGAATCATTGCAGCATTTGACAAATGAATTTTGGTAAGTATTTGGGTCTTTGCATCCTGAGTTCAAATGCTGCCAAAGTCAACTGTACCTTTCACCTTTCTGGAGTCAACAAATAAAGTACCAGTCAAATTGCTATGGTAAAATTCTCTCTCTCTCTCTCTGAGTCAGCTATGAGAGAGTCATTAAGGACTGCGTACAGTGTCCATTTCCTGCAATAAATAAAGGAGTGATATAGCAATCTCTTAAGCATGCTACAAAATCTGGCCCAAAATATCAGAAAACATGGCCAGATGTGGATGGCCCAATGTACTTTATGACATGGAATGATTACAAAAATAATATACTGTCTTTAGTAAATACATACCAAGGACTTTGATAAGATTTATATTTTGTTGATACAATAATTGATAATCAAGATGTTAATTAATGTTATTTGATAAGAGAGCATGTTTGTTACACATAGAGTCCATGAATGAGAGAGAGAGAGAGAGAGAGAGAGAGAGAGAGAGAGAGAGAGAACTCACTCTAGTGTGTTAAGGATGATCACTTGATAATTTAAAACACTTATTCTAAATAAACAGAGCTCTCACTTGTGATTGAGTGTTTTCTCTAATAATATCTTGTTTCCCAGGTTCAACTAGAAACAGACAGTTAAGAATTCCATAAGGATAAATATGTATTGACAAATTTTTATTTATATATATATATATATATATATAAATAAAAATTTGTCAATACATGAATTTGTCAATTCACTGGAGTCTGGTGCAGCTTCCCAGCTTGCCAGTTTCCAGTCAAACCGTCTAACCCATGCCTGCATGGAAAAAGAGACGTTAAATGATGATGATGATGATGATGATGATATATCTTCCTAAAACCCTCTCCCTCTACCTGTGTTCATTACTCACTACATCCCCCTCCCTCCGTGTCTCACTCTTTTTTCACCTACTTGCATATATATATATACCCCCACCCCCCCCCCACCCTGTCTAACCCTCTGTATCTCTTCACTTACATTCATCTCCTTGTAACTTGAAGGCAGGCTCCAACGCAACTTTACCACCATCTTTTCTAACTGGGGTAGTCATGTATCTCCTCTACAGCAAGACACCTGTTTCTGGTCCCTCTATCAAGTTTTAACCTCTTATCACCTGATACAAAGCCACCTCCCTCTATAATACTTATCCCTCAGTTGATGGGCCTTGTCTTGCAAGTTACTCATATATGTGTGTGTGTGTGTGTGTGTGTGTGTGTGTGTGTGTGTGTGCGGGCGCACATGCGTGCAGGCGCACGCGTGTATGTGTGTGTGTGTGTGTGTAAGTATTATGTACATGTATATAATAAAAAAATTATCAAAGAATGGAGTTTGAAAATTGCATTTATTGCTTAGTTGACAATTGTTCCATTGATTTCAGTTAAACCAATCTTGTGTCATGTTTTCCCCATGTTAACAACTACTGTTTTATCTCCATGCATTGTACAGTCTTTCCATGTATGTGTGTGTATATATATATATATACAACATAAATTCTTAATTTATTAAAATTATTTCCATCTCTAGGGGATGTGCCACAATTACTAAATGCCAATTGAGACCAGACCCTTTAAGTAGAGGAGATAATCTTAAGATTCAAGAATTCTCCAAAATTGACATGCGTTTAGGGAAAAGGATAGGCTTATTGTCTGGAGATAAAAGGATAGTTGTGAACAAGTGTTTCTGTCTAATTAGGCAGCAGCAGCGGCGCAATTGTCCTACTTATTTCCAGTAAACAAGGGACATTATATGTCAGGTATGTCAAATACCAAACAACATAAATTCTTGATTTTTCTTAATGGAGAACTCTTGATTCTTGAGCTTATCTGCTCTTCTCATATAGACTTAGTAACTGTGACACATCTTCTTATGGCAGAAATAATTTTAATAAATCAAGAATTATACATAGTGTGTGTATGTATATGTGTATGCATGGAAAAACAGACGTTAAATGATGATGATGATGTGTGTGTGTGTATACATACAAAGATCAAGTTGCGCTTGTACAGGAGCATTATGTTGCCGACAGTGCTTTACGCAAGTGAAACCTGGAAGAGCACGACAAAAATAGCAAGATGGTTGAACGTTTTCCACCAGAAGTGCCTGCGAATGGTCCTCCGTGTGTCCTGGCATGACCATGTGATAAACGAAGAGATTCTAAGAAGAGCCGAGTCAGAGACACTACAGAGGATTGTCGTAGAGTACCAATGCCACCTGGCTGGCCATGTTCTGTGCCTGCCTGACAAACAACATTCAAAAACAGCGATGAGTTGGACCCCACCTGGTGGCAAATGGAGGTGGGGTTGCTCCAAAACCACCTGGTGAAGAACGTTCCAAAAAGACCTGTTGACGGTCGGCATCACCTGGCATGGACGAGAGAAAGCTGTCGCTGATCGCAACCATTGGTGAGTTCTTATTGCTCGATGCACCGAACGGCACTTAAGAACCTGAGACTGAGATATGTGTGTATATATTTATATATATATTTTTAATGGCCACTTTTCTATGCTCACTTGGGTGGACGGAATTTATTGAAGTGAATTTTGTATGATTTTCTATGCAGATCACTGTCATGCAAGTGGTGTCTTTCATTTCCAATCTGTGAAAACATGCCTGGAAATGGGGAAATATTACATTGCCTGGAAACAGGTTAGGAGTTGACAAGAAAGGTATCTGGCTGTAGAAAATCCACCTTAACCATTTAGTGTTTAAACTGACCATATCCGACCAAAATATTCTCCTGTTATATCTTCAAACTGGCCAGCTCTGGCCTCTCACACTTACCCTACAATGTCATTCTAAAAATAAACAATCATGTCACTGAAATCTCAAAGCTACAAGATAATGCTTGACTAATTCAAATCAATGTAAATAACTAAACATTACATTAGACAGAGAAATCTGAATGCTAAAGGGTTAACAAATTCTGTCTGACTCATGATATCATGGAAAAGTGGACATTAAAACACTGATGATGATGATGATGATGATGATGATGATGATGATATGCACACACACATATATATATATATCATCATCATCCTTTAACTTCCGTTTTCTATGCTGCCATGGGTTGGACGGTTTGACTGGAGCTGACAAGCCGGAGAGCTGCACCAGGTTCCAGTCTGATTTGGTTCGGTTTCTATGGTTGGATGCCCTTCCTAACGCCAACCACTTTCCACTTTACAGTGTGTGCTGGTGCTTTTAACGTGCCACTGGCATGAGTGCTTTTATGTGGCACCAGCACAAGTGCTTTTTACATGGCACTGGCACGAAATATATATATATATATATATATATATATAAAATAGACATATATTTATATATGCATATTTGTATATATATTCCTGGCTTTCACCCAAGTGGCCCTGATTCAATATTTGGTATGAGAATATTAATATATATAGGTGCAAGTGTAGGTGTGTTGTGCTTCCCAACCACATGGTTTTAGCTTCAGTCCCACTGCATGGCACTTCAGGCAATTCTGCTCCAGACTAACCAAAGCCTTGTGAGTGGATTTAGTAAACAGAAACTGAAAGAAGCCCAACATGCATATGTGTGTGTCCGTGCACACATGTATGTGTGTATGTTAGTGTCTTTTGTGTCTAGATATCACATGATAATTGTAAACGAGCATCACCATCATATAAGTGATATCCTTCATTTCCAATAGTCTGTGAAATATTACCTTACTTGGGAAAAAGTAAAGTTTGGTGACAGAAGGGCACCTGGCTATAGAAAATCTGCCTCAACAATTTCTATTCAATTCATTCAAGCATGGAAAAGTGGACATTAAAACAATGCTGACGAGAAGGAGGATAAATTTTTGTATATGTGTCAAAATGTATGTATATGTGTATACATACTTATATATACACACACAAACACACACATGCATATATGCACACACATACACACACATACTAGCAGAATATCCAGTGTTGCTCAGGCTAAAATATAGCTATAAATAACCCATAGTTCATAAAGTTAATTTTCATTTAAGAAATTAAATGTTTGTATATATATATATATATGTGTATGTGTGTGTGTGTGTGTATATATATATATATATATATATAGTTGAAAATAAGAAGATGCTTAGTGTCATATTAATATATAAGTAGTGAAATATGTGAACAGAAAATCATACGCGTAAAACGCTGTATGGGACAATACACAAACAATTAGGAAGTTGCCAGTCCTCATAATAACATTTATAAGGTAGGCAAACAGAACGTTGTAATGGACAATGCACAGGACGATACACAAACAATTAAGAATTTGCCAATCCTCATAGTAAAATTTATGAGATAGGCAAGCAGAACGTTGTAACGGACAATGCACAAAAAATCCACAAAACATAGAAATATGCTAATCTTCTTCGGTTGTTGTCCAAGAGATCTCCGCAATTTCACATCTTTAACAACAATATCGCTAGCTCTTGGTGATGTCAGCGACGAAGTGTTGCTGGGATATAGCAGTAGGATGATGGACAGAGACAAAAACGTGACAGAATGTAAACAGAACAAAAATATGTAAAGATATAATGAAAACAAACCTGATGGCTTAAAGGAACAAGGAAGCACAAAATAGACATAAATAAAATAGCCTAGGTGCTGAAAGACGAGACAAAATGTAAAGTAATGCTGTGAAAAGAAAGTCTTAATGACAGAGGTAAGAATTATAGGTCAGCCTTGCTTGCCGGACAGGCGAAAAAGAATGATAGAAGCTGCTTACCACGTGAGGTAGGAGAAGAGAAGAAATGGTAGCAGGTGGAGGGAGTAGTAGAAAGAAACAGGGAGGGAATGTGAAGGAGGGTAAATGTGAAGAGAATGCAAAAGAGGGAAAAAAGGGGACAGAAATTATTTGCACGGAGATAGTCACAAATTGTTGAAAATAAGAAGGTGCATAGCATCATATTAATATGTAAGTAGTGAAATATGTGAACAGAAAATCATACACATAAAACGCTGTATGGGACGATGGTGTTTGGGCTAAATTTGATAGTTTGCATAAAAGGAAAAGAAAACAATATCTCATCCAAAAATAAAGTATTTGAAAAGATTGAAAAATATCATCTAGATTATGGCTGGGAGGTAACAGTTTACTTAATGTAGGCACCCTCATCTTCCATCACAACCTCAATATGGCTCCGGAACCTGGCGTATGTATTCTTCACTGTGTCCCTGGGAAGATCTTTGAACACCTCTTTAATCTTGGTTTCTGCAGCTGTACTTGCTTGGTGTCTTTCTCAACGGTGCCACACATATAGTAATCCATGGGATAACAATCAGGGGAATTAGGAGGCCGGAAATTGGGACTCGTGAAGTTGTAGAAATTCTCCGACAACCACTTTTCACTTATTCTGGAGGGATGGCAAAGAGTCAAATTCTACTACCAAACATGGCTTTCCAGCAGCAACCATCTTCAGCCAGGATTTGACCACAGTCTCCAGGAACTTAACATAGCCATCTGAATTGAGCCTGAGGCCCTGTTCAAAGATGTGGACACAGTCAGAACGGCTGTTGTGTCCCTTCCTACAGGTGAATGGCTTTGTAGTCTCCGTTACAGCTGACCATGTTACATCTTACAGCCTTTTACAGTGTTCACAGAACATTGAGCAACAGCCATGATGTCAGCATTTTGCTACCTGGCACGAATCATCGTGATATAGATAACATTTTTCCAATATTCAGATGGCTTCCAGTCCTCCATGTTAGCTAACATTTTCTCAATTACAGCTTTAATCTTTATGCTCTCCAATGCCATTGATTGTTCACCAATACAAGAAGCTGTTCCTGAAAAAAGGAGACATAAAAAAAGCATAAAATTTAGCCTGAACACCTTGTATGTATATATATATATGAAAGACAAAAATGGCAGGACACTGACCACTGGAGCAGAACAGGACCAGAGATGGATGGAGTACTTCCGAGAGACACCAACTAAATCCAGTCAACTCGATAGACCTGACATCAGAGATTCCAGCAACCACTGCAGTACTCAAAGTCTGTGAAAACCAAATCCCCAAACAGGAGATAAGGGATGCGATCAGCAGCATGAGAAACGGCAAAGCGGGTGGACTGGATGAGATCTCTATAGAATTGCTCAAATTCGGTGAGGATGGCTTGATAACAGCATTGACAAACTTGATGAACCACTGCTGGAGGATTGGTTAAGTTCCTCTTGGGTGGCATCGTCAATCTGCCAACTTTAATTTCCGGAAAGCATTTGACAGTGTGCATCAGGAATCACTGTGGAATATTGCATGCTCGTACGGCATCCCTGAAAAATACATCACCATCTTCAAGACCCTGTATGCAAATTCAAGTAGCTGTGTGCGAACTGAGTCTGATGTGACAGAGTTCTTCGATATTGTCTCTGGAGTCAGACAGGTTGCATTCTCTCTCCACTGTTGTTCCTACAGGTAGCTGATTACGTATTAAAACAAACAGAGGAATGACCAGGTCGAGGAATCCCATGGAGGAACCAGTCAAGGCTGAGGGACCTGGCATTCGCTGACGACATCGCTCTGATTGCTGAAGACAGTTGAGACCTGCAGACCCTAACAACATCCCTGCAAAACAATGCAGAAAAGATCGGCCTGAAAATCAACACCAAAAAGACCAAGGTGATGAGAATAACCAACAACACTGATCAAGTGATCAGCGTCAACCAGCAAGATCTAGAAGAAGTCGAACACTTCACATATCTTGGCTGCATCCTGGCAAGCAATGGTGACACAGAGCTTTACATCAACTGCTGGATTGGCAAGTGAGCCGCAGTTTTCCATCGGTTGCGCCCAATCTGGTCGTCTTCGGGCATCAGCACAAAGATCAATTTGCGCTTGTACAGGAGCATCGTGTTGCCGATAGTGCTTTACGCAAGTGAGACCCGGACGAGCACGACAAAAATTGCAGGGCGGCTGAACGTTTTCCACCAGAGGTGCCTGGCTGGACATGTTCTGCGCCTGCCTGACGAATGACACTCAAAAACAGCGATGAGTTGGACCTCACCTGGCGACAAACGTAGACGGGGTTGCTCCAAAACCACCTGTCGAAGAACGTTCCAAAAAGACCTGTTGGCGGTCGGCATCACTTGGCATAAACGAGAGAAAGCTGCCGCTGATCGTGACCGTTGGCGAGTTCTTACTGCTCGATGTGCAGAATGGTGCGGAAGAACCTGAGACTGAGATATATGTATGTATATTACATATACATACAGACAGTTGCAGCCAATGGTGTCCTCTCTGGGGAAATATCAATACGCAGTGAAGTTCCTCAGGCAAGTGTACTGAGACCACTACTGTTTGTAGTGGCTCTCTCAGACATGCCCTCATCCGTACAATCAGCCACTCTCACCAGCTACGCTGATGATACAAAAGTATTACGGGTGGTCAATGACCCTAATGACATAGTAAAATTGCTAAACGACCTGCATGCAATATACAAGTAGGCTGATGCAAATATCATTCAGTTCAATGCTGATAAGTTTCAAGCACACCACTATCTGCCCACAAACAGACTACAATCGGAATGCAGGGAACCGGTGCGTAGCACAATCCCAGAGTTAGAATCGGTGCCTGATCTGGGAATCTGCATGAGTAATGATGCAACATTCCATGTGCATATTGTCAAGATGGCAACATTGTGCAGGCGAGTAGCTGGATGGAATCTTAGAACATTCAGAACCAGAAATAACGATACCTAGCTACACTTATGGAAAACTTTTATTCTGTCGTCTGGATTACTGCTCCCAACTGTAGTCGCCATAGAGCGTCAAAGTGGTTGCGGATCGTGAGGCAATTCAGTGCCACTACAAAAATAGTTTATTCAAAATATTGGATTACTAAATGTTTAAAGGAACAAATTTAATTTATTGTTTTTATTTATATTTAAGCTTTCCCCCTGAGAAATTTATCTTTCTAAATCACCGTTGTTTATAACCTGCCATATTTCAAGAAGATTACGAAACACACACACACGCACACACACACACACACACACACGCACACACACACACACACACACACACACACACACACACACA
>JAOPUL010251506.1:0-12653 GCA_027564515.1 Octopus rubescens | reverse complement strand
GAACTGGGGTCGATGTAATCGATTACTCCCCTCTCCCAAAATTTCGGGCCTTCGTGCCCAGTATAGAAATCAATATTTTGTCCCCTCCCCCCACCACGCTGGTCTTGTGCCAACATTTGAAATCAAAATTTTGGTTTCCACAAAGGCAGCAAGCTGGCAGAATTGCTAGCGCGCCGTTCTGAGTTCAAATGCCGCCGGGGTCGACTTTGCCTTTCATCCCTTCGGGGTCGATAAAATAAGTGCCAGTTGAATACTGGGGGTCGATGTAACCGACTTACCCCTCTCCTAAAATTGCTGGCCCTATGCCAAAATTTGAAGCCAATATTTTGGTTTCCCAAATTGATTTTAGTTTTGTTTATCTAAAAGATATACTCGATGGTGTACCATAATTTTTTGTTCCTTGTAGGAAGGAAATCACAAACTATTGCAATTCAAGACATGAAGCGCATATGAAAAGTTTCTGAAAGGTATTAATGACGTGTTAATGAGTGATCATATGTCAGTCGTCTTTTATTTAATAATTATACCCTCTATACACTATAAATCGCATTGATATAGGACAGTGCTCCGTAACCGGTGTACCGCGGCACACTGGTGTACCACGAGACAATGCTAGGTGTGCCGCAGTGTAACCTGAATATAATTTAAAAAAATAAACAATACTTTTTAAAACATGTTTCCGCTTTTAATAAGCACCATCTTATAGTGAGCAGAGTATCTTAGATAAATAAATGAATGAATGAACGAAGAACTTTATTTTGTTAAAATTACCAACATTTTGAGCTTGAATTAAAAAAAAATTGAATGTAAAAGAAATATTCAACAAAAAAGTTTGGAAATTGATGCAATTAAATTTCTTCTCCCAATCCAAATCTGATTGTCAGTTGAGATATAAGATTGAAGGCCGTTTGCGTTAAAATGATGAGAGAACCAATCAAATTGAAGCGCTAGGTGGTGTGCGGCAGAAGAATACAAATCGCTGAACAAAACCTCGGATCGAAGGTAAGATTGATATTTGATAATAATATCCATTTAGCGATATTTACTTCTTCGTAATTAATTGCCCAAAATTCCTTGATGCAGAATGGATAAAAATAAGGTTAAGTGAGATCCACAATGAGGGAATTAGTAGTTGTATCGGGATTTGTAAGGGATTGGGAGAGGTATGGTATAACATAATTAGAAAATGTGGAAGTTCTACCACCAATGTGTTTGAAGCAGCTTCGAGTATGTATTGACGACCATAGCTTTTGAGAATTCATGATGTAGTGGATGATTCTCACCTTCAAGAATTCTCGATGAGAGCAATTTGCAGGCCTCAAAATGCTGCTTCACTATATCGTCTCTGAATGTATTGGCTGGAATTCCGCTGACATTTGAGAGGAGTTTCAGAATTCTGCGCATTAGAACAGAATCTTTTTAAAGAAGAGGTGGGAATATGATAGGTGAACAATATAAAATACGGGATACGATACAAGTCAATATAGTGAACTTCTGCCGGCAGAGCGATGAATATGAGCAGTAGTGTTCTCCCCACCCTCTTCATACACAGCGCATTGCTTGTGAGAGGGGAAGTTTGTTGTGTCAGTATGTCGATTCTTATTTTATTTTTCACATAACTTACACCGACGGTGATTATGACGTTTATGTTTATGAAAACTTATGTGTTCATTTTTAAAGGTACTTACTTTCATGCCTTTAAAACGATCGTTTTAAAGGACAAAATTAACAGCAGTTGTTAAATTGTAACGCATTTACATTTTAAGGAATTCTATATGAGTTATTTGGAGTGTTAAAATTAACGATTTCCTTACAGGATACACCCATAAAATCGATACATTCTTGAATAGATTAATATTAGCAACAAGTGATAATGAACCCAAAAAGGTTCCCAGCACAAGCGGCGTTTAGGAAAAGCCCAGAAACTATTTAAAAGGCAATACGATGAAGATTATATTCGGTATGGATTTTCCCTGTGCGGTGATGAAGATGCTCCAAAACCATTATGTGTAATTTGTGGAGAACAACTTGCGCACCAAGCAATGGTTCCAGGTAAACTTATTCGCCACTTAAAAACAAAACATGCCAATCATGTCAGCAAGGATAAACAATACTGTCAGTGAATTTTAAATCAGAATAAGAAGCAGAAACAGTTTATGATGTCGTCTGTCAGAGTCTAGGAAAGAGCATTAGAAGTTAGTTACAATGTTGTGAAATTGATTGCACATCATAAAAGACACGAATACTATTGGTGAATCACAGCATGCATGGAATTCGTTCGATTGATGCTTGGACCAAACGAAGTTAAGGAAGTAAGCAAAGTTCCGTTGTCTACGGATTCTATTAAAAGACGAATTGACGAGATGTCAAGTAACATTCTGGAAACTTTCATTAAAACATTAAAAACATCTGAGAAATTTTCACTTCAGATCGATGAAACAACAGATATTAAGAAACGAGCACAGCTGTTAAGTGTTGTACGTTTTGTAAATGGGGACTCCATAATAGAGGAGTATTTATTTTGCACAGAACGTCCAGTGTGAACTACTGGCCAGGAAATATTTTGAATAACTAACAAGTCGTTTACAACTCATGACATGCATTGGGATAACTGCATTAGCATTTGCACCGATGGTGCTTCAGCAATGATGTGTAAAGGTAAAGGGTTTCTTTCATGGGTAACATGTCAAAATACAACAATACAAATTACGCATTGCTGCATACATAGTGAAATGCTGATGATCAACGTTTTACCAAAGGAACTGTCGGGAAGGATGAACAATTGCATCGACATCGTAAACTTCATTAAAGTAAGAGCCTTAAATTCGCGAATGTTTACATTATTTTGCGAAGAAATGGGATCAGAACATCAATCATTGCTATTTTACACTGCTGTGCGTTGGCTTTCTCGAGGCCAGGTTCTCGCAAGATTATTTGAGCTCCGCTACGGAATTAGTCAGTTCCTATTAAATCAGAACATGCACGAACTACATAGACATCATGAAAACAATCATTGGATAGCTAAACGTATATACATGGCTGAAATATTTGAGTACATAAATGAACTTAATGTAAAAAATGTAATGAAAGAATGAAAATGTATTGAAATGTTCTGACAAGTTAAACGGGTTCAAACAGAAAATAGTACTTTGGCAATATGTGTTAAAATGGAGATCACTGGAAATGTTTTAAAGAAGCAACTAAAATCAAACAAAGATTAACAAGCAGTTTGTATTGGATTTGACCCAAGAACATTTAACATTGTTACAGCAGAAGTACGACTATTACTCTTTCCCGATTAACACGGAACGTAACAATACGATTGCATCAGAATTCATTTTTGCAATTACTCCTAAAATGTCAACGGAAGAATTGTCTCTGCACATTCCAGAAGAATTTCTTGAACTAAGAACCGATGGAACAATGACATTGATATACAACGAAGTTCCACTCGATGTGTTTTGGATTTGGATTAAAGAATATAAACAGATTTCTAACGTAGCTGTTAAAATTCTGTCCCAATGTTGCACAACGCATTTGTGTGAACAATGCTTTTCATCTTTATTATTAATCAAAAACGATAAACAATCGTGCTTAAAATATATTGATGGAGAACTTCGATCTGCTCTTTCGAATATTGAGCCAAATGTGCAGCGATTGTGCTCATTAAAACAAGCGCAAATATCGCACTAAGTTAAATATAATTCTGTAATTTTCATTTTTATTTCAATTTTAAATAAAATCAAAGAATGCACGTATTTTTAAATTCTTTAATCTCTATACTTTTAGTTATATTTTTAGTTTAGATGTGCCGCAGAATTTTGAAAAGAATATAAGAGTACCACAAGTAAAAAAAAAAGTTGCGGAGCACTGCTCTAGATTAGAAATGTAGAGACGTTAAATGTCGGAGGGACTCTGTAGTATGTCACGATGGTTCTAATTCTGTTACCCTCTTTTATATAATGAAAATAACGTTACTTAATCTACCTTGTTGTTATAGAGAGTTCTCTTAAGTCTATCCTCTTAATTCATAAGAATCGTTTCAGTTTCAGGTATTATCTACTCATATTCTGCTGCTATGAAATAATCCCAAATGTCAGTATCAAGAGAAACCTGATTTGCTGTCACTGATTAGATATGGTTACAGGAACTATCAAGAAATACGGTAACATGCCATTAAAACTGCTATATGTTCATCGGTAACAGTAATATCATTTCAGCCTCGACTAATTTCTAAATTGAACAAGCGTTGCTATTTTCCCTATGTATCTCAGTATTGATCATAATATTCGATAATTGCTTTTGCTTATTATATTATTATACGATCAGTCCAATAGTGTGTGTTTATCGTAATTTACAGTGCCTTGGTTACTTCGGAGCATTTATGATGAATTGAAAGTAGCTTCGTGAAATGTTCGTCGTGTTAACCATACTCTTCGTCCCTTTATTACTGAATACTATTACCGTCGGTTTATCCTTTGTACTAGACTCATATTAGGAGGCAAGAAGATAATCGTAACTTAACGCTTTTCTGGTTTGGTCATGTTAATTCTAGTAAAATAATCCACGAACTAACATATAATAATACTTTTTTCTAATTTTGGAACAAGACCAGCAGTTTTGAGTGGACGGAGGAGGTTGATTCCATCAACCCCAGTGCTCAAATGCTACTTATTTTATCGACCGAAATTAGATGAAATGCGAAGTTAACCTCGGCGCTATTCGAATTCAGAACTATCGCTAAACATTTTGTACGGAGCCTTAACGATTCGTCCATCTCGCCGCTTTTAATGCAACGTAATTTAATATGATATATATATATAGGTGTGTGTGTGTGTGTGTGTATGTGTGTGTGTGTGTGTGTGTTTGTGTGTACGTTTGAGTCAATTACGAAAAATGAGAAGCAGTGCTCAACACCCCATTGGGTGATAAATATTCTTTATTTGAGAATTAGGGCTCCTATTGGTTTTCTACGGAGTGGGACTCAGTATTCGTTCGAGCCTGTTACACTGAAAAACCGGTGATCAACTCCATGTTGTTGCCAGTTTACGGACGAAATCTCACCACTATTTGATAGGTAAGTAAAGTTTAAAGGGGGGATAACTCTTTGTAATTAATTGTTTTGGTTTTTTGGGGGAGATTATTTCCCTTGGATTATAAGTTGTGAATTTGAAAATATATTTGAAATGTATTTGGACTACACTTGAAATGTACTTATGTCTGCCTGGTTGTACAGAATTTGTCATGGGCTTGTGGTGTTCGTATGTATTACATGTCTGTATAATGTTTGTCTTATGTGCATTACATAATCATAAAGGTGTTTCAATATCAAATTTGTAATTTCAACATTAAATTTAGGTTGTTGAAATATAGTTGTGAACATTGCATCACCGAAAAATTTAAACATCCTACAAACAAAGGCTAACATCCTAAATATCAGGGATGAAACCTTCTCTCCCTGCATACATAAGCAGTATTTTACACTCCGATATTTCAAAGAAGACCGCCAAGTATTTCGGCGTTACAAGCAGCATAAGCATCGCTTCCTCTGGACGAAAATACAAAATATACGCACCATTCGAACTCCACATACAGAAAACACATGCCCTGAATGCACTAATACATGAGCTCCACATACACCCATAAATTTGCATAACATGAATAAACTTATATTTCAACAACCTAAATTAAATATTGAAATTACAAATTTGATGTTGAAACACCTTTATGATTATATAATGCATATAAGACAAACATTATACAGATATGTAATAAATACGAACGCCACAAGCCCATGACAAATTATGTACAACTAGGTAGACATAAGTACATTTCAAGTGTATTCCAAATACAATTCAATTATATTTTCAAAGTCACAATTTATAATCCAAGTGAAATAATCACCCCAAAAAAACCCAAACAATTAATTACAAAGTGTTATCACCCTTAACCTTTATCTACCTATCAAATACTTGCGTGATTTTGTCCGAGACCTGGCAACCACAGGGAGTTGATCACCTGTTTATCTGTGTAACAGGCCCAAACGAATACTAAGTCCCTCTCTTTAGGAAACCAAAGAGCCCTAATTCACAAATAAAGTATATATATATATATACTGACACTCACAAACACGCACGCGCACAATGTTACACACACATACTGACATATACGCGCACACACACAGACCACATGTATATATTTAATCAATTTTCATGATTGAATGTTGCAATTGCGGCAAGTCGGTTGAGTTGGAAGGTTCTACTGAGGTCATCCATTTTTCGGGAATCGGAGAAATGAAATATCAATGAAGAACTGCGGTCGATATAATTTCTAAATGTGTATGGCTTTGTTAGAAATACTCCACCTCATCCCCGTCCCCTTTTTCAACTTCATCCACGTCATCATCTTCGTCATCGTCGTCGTCATCACCATTATCAACATCAGCATTTCTCAACTGCAAATGGATGACATTTAAACACATATTGAATTTCAAATAGAGAACGAGTATTGTCACTCCAATAAATAGGCAGCAAAACACAAAACTATCATGTGTTGTATACATGGAAGACGTCACAGTTATAGTGTTTGTTGCATCAAGGTTATTCGCAGGAGTCTACAGAAAGACGAAGAGATATCGAAATCTGCGTTAACCGAGGGATGTCGGTGTGCTTACAAATCTGCAGGTGAGGGAGGCTATCCATGCGAGACAGCAACTTTTGTTTCTGATTCGAGAATTTGGTTACGTTATATTTTGGAGGTTAAACAATAAACTATCAGGAAAGGTTTTTCTTGCTCCAACGTTAGAGCCAAATATATTATAGGATGATGAAAGCAATGAAGAGTCGCAAGTGGCAAAATGATATATCAAATGCTTCACAGTTTAGCTCTGCTCATCTATATTCCGAATTCAAACCCCACATTATTCACCCTTTCGTTTCCGTCTGAGATAATCGATTAATTAGAATACTAAGTATGTATAGATGACATACGTATACATTTATACGTCAGGAGTATGGTTTTATATTGACGTAAAGAATTGATAATATATTAGGTGATGAGAATGAACAAATTTTATGAATTAGCATATTTCCATTCATCACTAGCTTGAGCTAAATCTAAATCAAATTGTCTTTCCAAATTATGCATGATGAATCAATAAATTAAATAACTGTAGTTTTGTTTAATTGAATTATTCCATACTTCATTCCCTAACAGAAGTGAATTGTAGGTAATTGTAACAAGCAAACCAAATGAATTGTCAATATATTAAAGCTAAATATTTGTTAAAACCAGATAATGTTCTGTAAAATAAACTTGTGAAATATATATAGTTGTTATATATGTGAAATATATATGGTTGGTTAATTTGTCCGAAATATGAGATGTTCTGCTGTTTAAAATAAGCAAAGGCTACGAATGTTTAATCAATATCATACTATATTAATCAGGAAATCAGACTGATTTCAGTAACTTAACTATTGTATTCCCCTAGAATATTTCTCGAACATTTTCATTGGCGCCAGGTTCAATACCACAGAGTTCGATACCGTCCGTATTTGTTATTATGCAAAGTCATCTGGATGTATTAAGGAAATACGATGTTGGCATATTTCTTTGATATGTGTACGACTATTTGGTCAGCGAAGGTAATATTGTGTATGAACTATAGACAACTATAAGTTCAACACAACGTAGTTTATAATGTGATTTATGATTAGGATAGCGTAGCAGAAATCTCCTATTTATATGTATACAAGGAATATAAAGAGTAATTTGAAGAAATTATGTATTTTGTTTTCATATTATGCAAATGAATGAAGTTTGAAACAAAGAATTGTCGAACGCATAGCAATTTTAATAATTTAAATATTTCTCTAAGAGCTTTGGTTTCCTTTGATTTTTTCCTTGAGTAAATAAATGTCAGGATTTTACCAGTAAATTTCAACTATTCATTGCCATACAACTGCGAAACATCCTTCATTTCGAAGAAACTTCTGAAATTGTACCAAATTAACTTGCTGTCACAAACTCGTATCAGTTTACTTCATTGATAAAATATATCACCTAACGTACTTTGTCAAGTGATATCACGAAATGCTTACAATAGACGACGAACTCACAGCATGTGGATTCAGGAATAATTGAACAAGGCAGCGCTTCATTCTATATCAACCTTTCTATCTTGATTGGGAATGAAATTTAATCTGTTTTTGAAAGGTGTTTGATATTCTGTGAATTAGAGCAATATATTTATCGCTAACTTAACGAGTGGTGAGATGGTGTGGATCAAGATATAAATGTACAGATAATTTACATAAGATTTGTCTGACGCGTACTTTAAATCAAAAGTACCAGCCTTACAGCAGATAGAAGTAAGCCAGTATAACAACAAACGTACACCCGCATATACATACAATCACACACATGCATTATACATAGACTCACATATATTTATTATACACACGCATATGTGTATATATTAGAAGAGCTACGCAGTGATTTATATAAACTTATTACCAGTTCAAATATGCCTGAGGCATACCTGTGCCCGTAAGAAGGCCATTCGTGGCATTTTATCATGTAGGAATATTCTCGCTGTAGACACAATGGTGTAAATGCACAATTTTGAAAGCTAATCCGTATAACACTACTAGTCAAAGTAATTTCAGTTGATTCTAATAAGAGGGACATAATCTCTTTTTTAATTCGGACTTACCTATCTTTCCAGATGCTGAGGAGAATGTAACTACTTCGGAATTAATGCAGCCATCGATCTGAACAAAGGACGCTTCGAACGGACTTGGTGTCTTTACGCCATTTTGTCTGCAACAAAAATATTTCTCCTAGACAAAATTCAGTGAATGGACTTCCTATGGTTTAAAACATGAGTGTAAAAATACATTTCCAACACGATCATCTGGACGACGTCATTGAAAATCACAGTGCAATGAGAGATCAGCAACTAGAATGATTCCACCAAGATATCGAGGCTATAGAGACATTTCTGAACACAGCACCATCAAATAATGTAGGACTAATTATAAAAAGCAAGACAACTAAATTTATTGCAAACATGTTCCCCACTGTTATCAATGAAATAATAAAAGCAGCTAATAGCTCTATTCCTTGCAGACAAACATTACAATTGTGCTTATTCAGAGATTAAGCTGTATAAAAAATAAATTGATCTGATGGAATAAACCTGACTGTAATTTTGAAATCAGCATACCAATTCTAGTCTAAATCAAATGAAACATTACACTCAACAGAAATTATGTTCCAAATTTTCCTTTGCTGGAGGCTGTGGTCAAAGCCTGTCTGAAGAGGGTTGCTGCTGGAAGACCTTATGTGTTGCAGCAGGAATGGGATCCTTGCGATACCTACGAAGAGATTCAGGAGTAGTTGTCAGAGGATTACTTCGATTTCACCATGCCCAATGTCTGGCCTCCTAACTCCGCTGTTGTAATCCAATGGATTACTATGTACGGGTGCGGTTGAGAAAGAAACTAACCGCTCTGCCTGCAACACCAAAGCCGAGCTGGTGGCCAAGATCAAGTAGGTGTTCGAAGATCTTCTCAATGTCACAGTGAGGAACGCATGCGCCAGGTTCCGGAATCGTCTTAAAGCAGTGGAGGAAGCTGACAGCGGCTACTTTGAGTAAACTGTAATCTCCCAGCCATCATGTAGTTGATTCTTTTTGATATTTTACAGTACTTTAATTTTTGGATGGGATATTGTGCTTTCTTTTCCGTTTATGCAAACTGTTAAATTTTTCCTAAACACCCTATACAATATATACATGTATGTGATGTGAGTGTTATGCATATGTTTATATATGTGCGTGAATTCATTAATCATATTTTCATATTATACGTGTGTGTGCATTCTAAACCTTACTAATATTGCTGTATATTTATATTTAATGCAAGCCTATTTATAATGGAACAAACTGCTGCGCAAATTAATGGCTATCGATACGAACATAAGTGTTTATTCACATATGCATAACTTTAATTATATATGCAGCAATTGATACGCATATATTTCTAATTGAATGAATAGAAATATGTGTAATATGTATATGTGTATATACATGTATTTCTTTACGGAAGATTAAAGCAAACCGTTTTTTCTTGGATTGTATATACACCAATGTGGATATATAAAATATCTTTATTTCTATTCAGTTGAATGAGTTGTTTGACAATTTCAATTTTATGAATAGCAATGCAAAATCAATCTTGTAAGAATGCATGCATGACTCGTTTTCATTTTTTGGTGGATATCTTTGAGGATGCCAACTGCCAAAACACATCCAAGAAATGCTGCAATTCCATTGACATTTCAATTTGTAACTTTTGATTTCTTACATATGCACATGTCTAGTTGATGTAGAGAAATCGGTTTGACTGATTGAGCAGAGTTTAGAAAATGTATGTCCATGAGGGAACGTTATTGTTTCAACATGATCAGGAATTCCACTAGAAATACTAGCTACATAACCTTAATTATCTCATCCTACAGTATTGCAAAACGAAGGACTCATTAGATATTGTAATTTTACAGGCTGTACGTATGGAATTAGAGGGATAATAATTGAGTATATGTCTGTTGAATCGTGTTTTAACTATGACTAACAACAATACAGAAACCAACTAAAGTTGATTCCATTCTTACGCAAACAAACCTATATGTATCATCGTCATTTACATATGAATCCCATTTCACGTAACCGTAATGGTCTCCGTAATTATGATATATAATGGCCTCCCATTGGCACACTTCATTTCTCAGATCAGATATTTAAAAGTGAAAGTTTCTTCCTAGAGGCTCAATTTTATCTTTAGAACACCATACTTAAGAAAATAAGCTTGCTAATGAAAGCTTGTTAACGATTGTTAGAAACAACAATAATCAAAGTTCATCATATTCATTACATTCTACCCTCTTAAAAAGATTACAGAACACATTGTACTATGTAGTTGTGTGTGTGTGTGTGTGTGTGTGTGTGTGTATATACGAGTGAGTGGAGAAACGAAAGAACGGGTACTCAACATATTAGTAGAAGTTACATATATTATTCGTGACCCATATTCAGAACGAGCCGGACGCTCTTACAGAGCTCTCTGAAATTGATTAATTACGGGTGTGAATCAAACTGGTGTTGAATAATATATATATAGGTAATGAACAATAAAATACAACAACAGTCACGAGGATGCAAATATAGAATATATTTGGTTTACGCTCGGATGGAAAGAAAGGAGAAAAAAGACTACAAGTAAAAATAAAATACAAATGAAATGAAATGCGTTTGATCATAGATGAGTTCCATTTGGGCTACACAAGAAATTGTACAAAACAGAGGGAGTGCACCGGTCATACACATATTGCTAAATAATTTACAGACTTTAATGCCTTTGATAGTGATTCTATTTTCCAACTACACAACTTCTCACTTGGCAAGATTCGACAAGGGTTTCATGGAAGCGAAATGGACATACGATTGTATCTCTGTTACAAGGACACTGTTTTATAATTTGCCAAATATATCCTGTCTCGTTTGAACCAAGCGTAGATATTTCATAAATTTCTTCATTATTCACCTGTGAATTAGCTCATATTCAAAGTGTACAAATCTCATCCTCAAATACTTATTGTAAGTTAATTTTTTATCGTACGCATATTCACCAGAATAAGTCTATCATCAGCTCAGTCACCAGTAATCAAGCTCAAACTAAATAATCAGAATCACTCCATGCTGACAATGTGATACACATTATATATTTTTTAAAAACCATACATTACTTAACGCGGTTTCTCAGATTCGGCATGTGCACACATGGAAGACAATGTCGAAGACGTTACGGTTTATTAAACCTCCCCTGAGAAGTGTAGACTTTAGTGAACTTGCGAGTGAATCATTAATACCAATAATAACAGTGTTTCCATCGTTGTTTTAATGCTATTCACATTAATTTTGTTAGACTATTTATAAATATTAGTTAATGTTTTAGCTGATATCTTTAAAGGTGATATGTGTGCAAAGATGATGCGCTGAATTAAAAGAGAAAGTGTATTTTAAAATATTTTGTTCAGATCTCGTGAGACAATCAGTAATTTTCAATCTTCTTAAGATAAATTGAATAAGAATCTGCAACGAAATATGGTAGTCAAGGATAATTTCAATTTACAAATTTTAAATGTAAACATTTTCATCAAATCAACTTAGCTCTTATTACTTATAGTTTGAAAATTAATATTATATCTTCGGTCACCAACAGGATCATATCTTTCACAGTTATCATAACTACTGTCGCTGCCAACAGTAACAACTCTACGGCCAATAGCACCATATGTACTACCAATACTACCTTATCATGTTTTTGGCTGCCATTTCAACCAGAAATAATGAGAACCCATTCCCATTATGCGATATTTTGTACAAATATTGATGACACTTTTATTGCACCATGCCGTACTATATATATATATATATATATGTATATATATTCTCTTTGTTTTTACTCCTAATTTTCCCTAATTTCTTTCTGTTGAAGAGCGAAATGCTCGAGGCGTAAAATAGTATTTCTTTTTTTCCTATTACCGAGCGTCAAACTAATACACCTACTTGTTACACCTGTCTTCGTCAT
>JAOPUL010250736.1:0-12659 GCA_027564515.1 Octopus rubescens | reverse complement strand
ACACACACACACACACACACACACACACACATATATATATATATATATATATATATATAGAGAGAGAGAGAGAGAGATGTATTTATACATATTTAGGTATATATATAATGTATATATATATATATTAATAGTTTATATAAAGAAACAAACAGAACAAATGAATAACACACACACTGCCCGTTGCTAACGTCCAAAATATCATAGCAATTTCACACCATATTGTTCAATTTTTGTTGTGCCAGTGTTCAATATTGTTCAATTTTTGTGGTGTCAGTATTCAATATTATTCAATTTCGGTGGTGCCATGGGGTAAAATAATGACCACTGCGCAGTAGCAATGAACAAGCGACAGACAAAAAAACAAACATACAAAATTAAATAAGTATACAAATTACAAACAAGACCAAAATTCAAATAAAGCAACATTATACAACCCATGATTAGGCCCTACCGTCTAACAGGGCGGTGGAGTAACAACATGGTGGACAAGTTAAAAAGACAAATCGACAGGAAGTCGACTTACAAATGAACGTAGATGAAAACACAAAAAAATGGCCTTACGGTGCGAGAAAACTATACAGACAAAACCAAGTCGACAGAATGTGGACATACAAACAATTTAAATAAATTAAATAAACATACAGCAAAGCCTTTGGGCTGTGCTGACAGTACAACACATGTGAGTGCAATAGAGGAAATATCTTGAAGGATTGGAAAGACAGCGAGACAAGAAAAACACGTGCGCTGCCATCGATGATTCGAATCGAAAAAGAAAGACATTATTCGGCTATCAAGTCGGTGCAAAAGACACCGGGAGTAGTAGTGGGAGGGAGGCGAAAGAGAGAGAAATAAAGCAACTCAGAGGAAATGTGGGAGAGCGAGAGACAGACAGATAGCAGCAGAGAAATGGAAGAGAGGGTGGAACAAAAACAACGGAGAGGCGTCGCACAGGATTATTCTTTGAATATTTTAAAGTTAGATCGTTACGTGCCTATTATGTGGATGTATATATTAATAATGGTATAAAGAAACAAACAGAACGAATGAATAATACACACATGCTGCACATTGCCACAGCCTCTTCAGTTAACGTCAAAAAAATCATAACAATTTCACACCATTAACGTTAAATGAATGTGTGTGTGTGTATGTGTATATGTGTGCGTATGTGTGTGATGGGGGTGCTAATGCTTTTTCAATCTATCCCACCTCACGAGTATACTTTAAATTATACGAATCTCCGTCATATGTCAGTAGCGTTGCTATTCGGTTAGCAGTATAAGTCAATTACTACTGTAAATAAGGGAATACATTCTGTGCAAGCTTTATCCACAATGAATAATTATATATACCTGATATATAATTATTATATACGAAGTTAATTGCACAAGTAATAATATATTTCTTTAAAGATAGCATTTCATGTAGTCAAGAACGCAAATAAGACTCTTATAAAAAATTATGTCACAATTTTAATTAAATATAGAGCAATTAATTTTTTTATCATTCTAATCTATTATAAATTATTTTAGATTTATAGCGACATATTTTACAAAATAATTCACAATATAAAAACAAAATTAAAATTTGTTTATAATATAATTTTTGAAATATGTATCAAAAATTCATTAAATCTTCCTTTTATCCTGCAAATTGGAAGAAATATGACTTGCTAGTACATGATTTTATTCTTCCATGTTATCAGGGTATATTACCGACTATCCAAAATTCCTGTTGTCTGCTTATAAAAATGCTTTCATATCATTAGTCTTTATGTTAAAGAATTTTACAGGATTATTGTGAAAACATTTACAAGCACAAAATAAATTTATATAAGTTTCCCGATGCCCACAGGCCTCACTACACGTGTACATTTGCGAGTCTGTCCTTAAGATGGCTCAGGCCCAAAGCATGTGTCAAAGGTGCGTATCAAGACCTGTTCTAGATGATTGTACCTACTATCAGACACTGAATAAACACAAACTACAATATATAAATAAAAATGAGAAGAGAGAGTGATAAATATTTACAAAGAAAAAATTATAAACTAAAATCCTTTAAAATGGTTATGTAACTGCATATATTCAACTCAATTGAAAGTAGTTGAACTTAAATATGATTTATTAAGTTGGTTGAAATGTCACATACTAAATGAAACAACTTCCTCCGGGGTCAAAGGCGTAACAGGCTTCTGTTAATATTTTGTAGGATTTAGAATATATCGGCACACATGACGTAGAATATTCCAACAATTCGGGATTACATTTGGATTTTCATTTTGAGTGGGTTAACTGATACAAATGTTTGTTGATATAATACGAGAAATACACAAAAATATATCGATTTACATAAAATATCCGAATATAAAAATATTTTGTGAGCATTTCCATAATTAGTAAACGGCAAGGAGTATTCGCATTGGAAATTAATATTGTATTGAGACAAATATTAGGAATAAGAAACATTGTTATACAATATAAAATAAACGAAGAAATATATAGGCATTGTCAACACTTAGTACACGAAGATATGCAATTACTGGAAAGGAAATTTAAAAGAACTAGTCTGCACATTTTTAATCTTTAATTCAATTATTTCAAATATACCCAGCGAATTTCAGTGTAAATATTATCTTCATTAAAATGATTTACGAAATCAACAGCTCATTTATAACGAATTTCTAATTTCAACTACTGATTAACTGAAAGTTAAGGAGGCTACGTATATCGAAACTGAACTGAAAGTTAAGGAGGCTACGTATATCGAAACTGAACTGAAACATTTCTGTATTTTCATCTAGTGTATAATACAGTTGAATGTCAATCTATAAAGACTATGAATTATTGCAACAGGTTAACGAATCGAATGCATTTCCTAACACTCTCTGCGTCAGAAATTATAACGATATCAATGTCGCAATTAACAAATGAAAACAATAGTTTTAAATACTGACATATTAAATGAAAAATAATTTATAGTTATAAGAAATGTGAAATTGTTAAGATAACTGTTAAGGTAGTAAATGCAGATCAAGCTGGAGCATTCCCTGAGGAATTTTAATTTATCTTACAGATGGGTAATTATCTTAAAGATATTTTGCTTGCAGTACAGGAATTGCATTTATGAAGTCAAATTGTTAACAAATTTCCAGGAGGACAGCAAATTGTTATAACTTGGGGTAAGTTAATGAATATGAACTGCCAGAATGTCTCATTGTTGTATAAGCATTGTTCTTCTTCCAAATAAATAACATGATTGTGGATGTTTTTACATTACAGAGAAAACAAAACACAAAAGCTATTTTTTGTACTTCCGAAATATTAGTCTAAATGACTGAAATATGGGTGTTAGAAAAAAACTTTCGTAAAATAGCTTTTATAACAATGACTTAGAAAGGAAACATTTAAGCATAAATCATAGCAGACCAACAGCGAAATTACTTAATTTGCGAAAACCAAACAAGAAATATATTAAATAATCTCGAAATGATTTATATGTAACAATAAATGGTTTGCTAGAAATGCTCAGCTAAATAAATTATTTTGCTTTCCATGATTGCTCTTTAGGTTAGAGAAAAACGATAAAGGTTACAATGATTTAAGCAATCTACATATTGTTATGCTAAATCCCGAACGTTTTTAAAAACACATAAATTCCTGATCAATCTTAAAACACTTGGATATAAAATGGACATAAAATTTGGACATGGACATAAAAATTTATGTGCTTAGAAAACAAATGCATACTACAGCATAACCAAAAAGTTAATCAAATCGGAACTATTTTGCGACAGTTGATCGATACAATTGTTTTTGGTAGGTCACCAGTACTTACCATTTTGAATAGAAGAAAACAAATAATCATATACTGAGGGTTGAAGGGAGACATCAGGAACAGAAGAAAGGGTGGAAAAATGACGTCGGAACCGGAAGCTAGGGGAAGTGAGGTTACGCCAAGAAGCAGGTCATTTGAATAGGCTCTATCTTCGTCAGGGCGTAGAGGTGAACAGACGCATGGAGGGGATGTCAGAGAGAGAGAGTAGTTTCTGGCCAGAGTTTTTGATAGTGTACACATGTAAGTACGTCCAAAGACGTCTGCTGATCCTTGTCAAGCGAAGCTGGATACTCTGTTCTGATTTGCTCTCGAAGTAAGAGCATTCTTAGTTGTGTCTTACCTTCTACAAGCTATTTCAGCTCAATTTTTATCTGTCGTGAGGAAATACTTCCCTTTTCTCTCGCCTTCCTTTCTACCGCCGACGCTCACGATGACCAAGAGGATAAGGATTAGTAACGACTTTTTGAGACCGTTTTCTGGTGAACGTGACGTAGTAGTGCCTGAATAAAAAATATGAAGCTCGTGGCGAAGTTGAAGGGCATTTAAGACGTGGCTAGTCTTATGCCACTTTACTTCGAGGGAAGTGCACTGAATCTATATCTAGAGATGAAGCGGTCAGCTGAATGTAGCGAAGATCAAAGTACGACTGAAGGATGCGTATACTGAAAGAGTGTATACTGAAAGATGCGTATACTGAAAGGAGATTAACTAGTTTAGTTGGGTTTACTCGGTGAAAAGATGGAGGGGACTGGGAAACTATCCATTGTGGACGTATTCCCCGTTCACATCTCAGTGAGGTTGCTGCAGTTGCCGGACATTAATACGATGTCAGTGGGCAATATTGTGGGTATTGTGCGAGTGTTTACATAGCATGACACACGTCATGTCGTGGCAATGCTGAGGGCGGATACGAGCAGGCTGAAGAGGCAGGGGACAAATAGCGAAAGCAGTGGCAAGGCGAGGCGGACTTCAAAGGGGCCATGACTTAGGTTTTGGGGTTAGGACATGGTCAGAGATTGTACGGAACCAAAATCTGAAGTTGTATGTTACCGATGTGCCCAAACCGTGAACAATGCGAGTTATTCCAAACAGGAAAATGAAGGAAAGGTGACTTCTGAGCCAGTAGTTCACCGCCCAACTGATTAGAGACGCATCTACGTTCGTTGCTCGTAATAGGAAGCAAGGGAAGCGCTCGATAAAGGTTGCCCAACTACTCTGGTGACCGTAACAATGGTTGAGAGTTGGATATTAAAACCTTGCGTCAGTGTGTTGGGTGGTAGGGAGGTTAGGTGTAGGGGAGTCAGTGAAGTAGAGATAGAGGCACAAGCGACGCCGATGAAGCTGCAGGCGATAGTAGTCGATGAGGTAGTGGACAGCATTGATGTAGTGGTGGAAATTGAGGTGATTGTATGCTTGGAGCGGATAGGAATGGAATTTGGGGACCATTGTACCGCGTGCTGTGAGCCTGGAGCGGAGGAAAAGGCTGTAGGTGTGACAGATTTCTGTCAGATAGATGGAAGGCTATTGGCAAGATTGAAGATGAGGATTTCCGGGCTGGGTTCGACGGCGAAAGATGGGCAGTGGACTAAATTTTTAAAAGAAGAAGCAGAACTCAGAAAATCGGTTAGTTGATACGAGCACACTTTGATACCATTGGAAGAGGGGGCTGACACCATTGGAAGTCCAGCAGACAAAGTATATAGTTCGACTAGTTCTAGACTTTCGTGTGTTGAACGACAACGTGCCCTGACATTTTGGCGGTGTGGCAGCGGATGTATGTGGGGAAACCTTGCTGGAGTGGAAGTGGATGACTGGAGTAACTACTATCATCGACCTCAAGTTGGCATCTCTGCAACTCCACATGTCTGAGTAGTTGTGAAGGTACCAGCTAGAGAAGGCGCACGAACAGGACGTACTGCATGACTCGGTTTCGCTTTGAGTACTGTGCCAAAAATCATGGTAAAGTTTCTCAAGGCGGTTTTGGTGAGCGAGGACAAGGTGGATCTGGCTATTAGTTCTTATATTCATGGTTTCATAGTAGATGTGAGTGTGGCATCGACAACGCAAATTGTGGGCCATCCGGGAAGTTTCAGGTTAACAGTTAAATCTCTGGAGGTTATAGGATGCAGGAGGCTGGGGCTCATCACAAACATAGGACACAGAACACCAACATCAACACCAATCTCCACAGTACCATCCAATTCACCATCACTATCACCACCTCCAACATCACCACCACCACCACCATCAACAGCAACACCTCCAAGCTCACCTTATACAACCAGCATCAACAAAAGAACAGACAACATCCTAAACACAACCAAATGCACGTCCACAAAATAGCAACATCAAATACAACAAAAGGGCACAAGCACCACAATCTTAACGACAAAATCTACTCCACTGCATACAATACAACACCAGTATATCGGAAACAAATTACATAGCACCCCAAAAAATCGCACCACCCACACACATAAAAATTAGACACAAAAAATAGACGAAAAAACATATCCAATGTTAAAAAAGAAGTTCCTGAAGGCAATTCCGGACTACCGAGAGACACTAACAAAAATAATATACACAGACATCCTTTTGAAAGAGCCCACCACTGGCCAAAATGATGGAACAACCGTCCTTCTTCCAAAATTATAAGGTAAGTGGTCTTTCCCCCTTTTTCCAACTCTTTAGTCAACATGGCCTTAGTCAAAATAGGCAACATGAATTCACGCGGCCCAGGGTCATCCTGGTTGCAAGTTCACCTGGTCGACGACCACAAGTCGCTGAATATAGATGTGGAGGCCATCAGTAAAACCAGAATTTTTGAGGCACGAGCAATCGCACGCAATTTCGGCGGCTACGAGGTGTACGCATCTCCTAGCCGTCCGGGATCTGGAGGTGGATTTGATGAGTAGTTTCGGAAGGGCTTGGATCACAGAGAAGGTACGTTGTGGTGCCGAGTATGACCAGCTGCGAAAGCTATGCTTTCAGACTAGTAGCTGTATATGCCCCGATAGGTGCAGGATGAACTGACCTCTTCAGGCGCGTTGAAACCTTTCTAGGTACGTTCTGCTCATTAGTGTTAGTGGGAGATCGGAACGCTTAGATGCACTTTGGAACTCAGTAGGGCTCCCAGATAGGGAAGCAGTGTGAAACAAACTTCACGTACTTGCTCAAATATTTTCAATTGTCTAATAGGTACCGGCAAAAATAAGAATGCTCTTACTTCGAGACAAACTACTTTCCTGAATGTGCCAACGTAGACATGGGCAAACCACATCGGGTCATCCAGATCGTATCTAGATAGGGTATTTTATAGGGAAGTAGACAAGGCTAGCATAAACTGTCCACAATTCAAAACAGTCGACTGCACAGACCCCAAATGTGTGATGTGTACAGTTGACATAGATAGGCATCATAGACAGGGGCCCGGTAACTGGAAGCTGAACGCGTCCTTTCCGACGCGCAAGTCCAACAAAGACCGGGTTAGTGAATTAGTTAAATGGGCATTGACGGAAGCAATCATCAACAAACAATGGTGGTTTACCCTGAAAAGGGCGATTTGAGAAAAGTCAATAATATTTAGTAAATGAGTAGTGATAGAGAAATATAAATTAGAAAGTGAGCTAATTAGAAAGCTAGAAGAGGGTTTTACGAAAGGCATCACAAGTAACGCGCTTATGGTGAGATTGACTCTCGAACAATTATTTAACGCAGGGCACGAAGGCTGCGTTGTCAGAGAAAGGGAGCCTGCTGTTAGACACGAGGGGACGAGAGCTGGTCGAGGAACCCAAGTGTCGCGGAGACAAAGCCAAACTCCCGTCTTTGACGAACCAACATATTGAACTTCCACTGAGGTCGATCTTTCCAGCATTGAACTCTTCGTCGATTCCTCTTAGGAATTGTCCATGCATCACCTTATCTTTCCATCCTATAGTCTTCTTTTCAATTTCCTTTTTTCTGAACTCTTCTTTGCTGGTGCACGACTCTGTTTCTACGATCCAAGCCAATTTAACTCCCATGAGTAATGGTTCTGTACTGTTCCGAATATACCATCCAAGATTATTTTCTTCACTCCTTATGCAATCTTCGTAGCTTATCACACCTCTGCCTCCATCTTTTCGTGGTAAGTATATCCTATGCATGTAACTTTTAGGGTGTAAGGCTCAATACATAGACATTTTCTTCCGCGTTTCTCGGTCCGTCTGTTTATTCCCTTCTTTTGTCCATTTAAGTATGCTCGCTCCATATCGCGGTATTGATACAGCCCAGATATTGACGGCAGTTACCTTATTTTTTTACAGTTAGTTCTGATTTGAGAATCAAACGCAGTCGTCTCATGCATTCTTTCTTGTGTAGATTCTTCATGTCCTTTTGTTTTCTGTCAGTCTCTAGGATGTCAAGGTACTTATACCCACTCATTTCAATGTGCCTCATGACACTTCCGCCTGGCAGTTCTATCCCTTTGGTTTTCACCAGCTTTCCTCTTTGAAGCATTAGGACTCCACATTTCTTTATCCCCGAGTTCCATTCCTATATCCTCTCTGAACAAGTGTACTGTTTTGATCAATGAGTCTACCTATTATTATTTTTATTTTTTTCATTATTATTATTGTTATATTTGCGCTGAAATTAGAAAGAATTGTTATATTTATTATCATATCTTACGTACTCAGTTTGTTGCTGCAAGTATCATATTTATGTACCAGCATTTCACTTCTTGTGTACTAAGTGATACTTTCTTTTCAAGTGTCGAGCTTTGCAGAGACTCCTTGCGCTTTGAACTAATGTAGCGTTATGTAAATGTATTTTCATTTGTATACTTAACAGTCCCAAACAAGAACTATTGGAACCATATACACCTTTCCATTGACCAGAGCTTCCTTCTTGATTTCACTCCTCGGAAGTTCAAATCACATCCGCTTTTCTCTCTTTCGACGATTTTTGTTGTCACTAAGGCAAGCGATGTTTATGATCAGCCGCGGTTTTCTCTCTTGTCTACCAGTACAATATCAGATTTCCGATGTTCGATTCTATGATCACATTGTATCATTGTCCTTTCAGAACGCCATTTTCTACTACACACGTTGACTCATGCGCATACCATTTTCTCGCTCTTTCCGATCCATATTTGTTACATGGTTCCCAGTGGACCATTCTGGCCACGTTACATTGCCTTCTCTTGTATTCTCTCTAGTTTCCTGTATTAGCTTAAAATATTCCACACCGTCTTTCCAATTTCACCACACTTTCTGCATTTGTCAGATTCTGCAGATTGGTCAGTTTTGTGCTTGATGTAATTTGGTATCAACGCAGGTTCCTGCGCTGCACATATCAAGTCCTCTCTTTCAGATTTCACATCACTTTTGTATAACAACGACAACCACCTCTTATCTAAGTGTCCCTTTGTATTTCTCAAGAACTGATCGGGAATCTTCTGATCCATCCAGTTGTTTTCCCACTTCGTTTCTCTCTTTATCTTGTAATTCATCTTGTCCTGATTCAAACCTGTATGTAATAAATCTCCATTATTTACTCGTACAAATAACTTTTCTTTTGTATCCTTTAAATACCAAGCAATATTGCTTCCCTTCTGCGTGAATACAATCCTCACAACTTCTCAATCTCTGCCATCCTTTCTTTCTCGTAAGGTGTAATATTTAATCATCAATATTCAGGTGGAACACACCGTAGTTTCCTTGTTTACTTATCCAAGGATTGTAGATCCTCTGTTCGCGATCATAACACCTGCTCCTTATTTCAAGAGAGCAATTGTCCATGAATTTATTGCTTGGAACATATTCCACTCATTTAGTTTAATCTCCAAAATTAATCTCAGCCTTCTATAATGCTCCTGAGAGAAGATCTTCTTCATTTCATTTTCCATCACTTCTCCACTTCAAATTTTCCGAGATACCTGTATCTTTCTGTCCCTATATTCTTCATTACCACTCGCGTGAACAATTTCACGCCACCCACTTGTTAGACTTCACCTCTTTTTAGAATCATCACTCCACACATTTTCACTTTCACTTCAAATTCCATTTTAATGTCCACGCTAACGCAATGCATTATTTGAGTCCAGCTGCTTGAATCCAGTCAATCAAGCTGTTTGTCATCTTTCTCATAACGTCTCAGGTCGTCCATAAATAGAATGTGATTGATCTTATCTTTTTGTTTCTCAAAATCAAAGTCAGCTGTATCATAGACAATTCAAAAGGCAATTGTCACAAGCTACTTCCTTGAAAGATCACATGTTTGATGTTGACAAAGCCAGATCTTTGCCTCCCTGATGTGAGTTCAGTGGTCCATCAATCCCTACTTCGGTTCAATAAATTCACGATTATGGTTGCAATTCCAAATATTTTCAAGCAATCCATAATCCACTAATGAGGAACTATAGTGTATGCTTTCCGGTAATCTATTCATGTCATCCCTATGTAGGTTTTGCGCTTTTTGCAGTGTTTCAGCACTGTCTTATTTATCAATAGTTGGTCTTTGGTTCCTCTATATTCAACCTTTTTGCTGAGACAGTAAGATATTATTCTCGTCCAAACATTTCCCATCGAGATGTAATGCTGTTGTCAAATGCATTGCCCATTGATGCCTCTTTCTGGAACAATACATTTCTGCCTCTGGTCAACCAGTTTGGGATTTCTATGTGATCTTCAAATAATGTGCCTAATTGTTCAGCTATACTTTCGTAACATTTTCTGAATTTCTTCTCCTAATACACTTAGACTGGTCCTGCCGCCTTCTAGTTGATCATCTTTCTACTTACACGTGGAATATCCTCCTTGTTCATCTTAACCTTTTCTTGTAAATGCTTTATACTAGTTGCTTTCATGTTGTGTGGCCACTCTGCGTTAATTTTCTATGTTTCCTATTTCCTCCTTATCTTATTCCAGAATCTTTAATTTCTTCCACATTTGGATTGCAAATATGAAGTCATTGAAGAATGTGTATAGATCATTTCCGAGTCGGTTACTGGGTAGTCGCTTTGGAATGATAGTCGCTTTGGAATGATAGAAGCCCGTCGTCAAGATAAATTCTCTCTCATTGATGGAAGGGAATATAGCTTATACTGTGATACAGAGAAAATAATCCAATTAGTTCGGCGAGTTATAGGTATCGCAAAATAAATCTAAGATATGTTTACTAATATGATTGACGTCATGGCCACTGAGGAAGTTAATCGTCTGGTCATTAATAGAAAAGCTGATTTGTGAAGATAACGGAGGTTCACTGCTGGTGTAATATCCCATCCGTCAGGCAATCCTTTGCTTGCTTTGAGTACAACTTGAAACAAACTGTGGTAAGAACTTACAATAAATAGGGATGAAAACTGACTTATCATATTTTATATCATAACAGCTAATTATATTATCAGAGTGAACTTCTATGCTACGAGAATTATACGTTTCTCTGATTCTCCCTCGAAGTCTGGCGTCAAAGTAAAACTTAGAGTTTCTGTACATTATTTACATTATATACGATGGACGAACATGTGTCCTCATCTTGTATTGTTATTAACACAATGTTTCGGCTGATGTCCTCTCCTCCTTCAGCAGGTGTCCTGGTGGTGTTATTATTATTTGTTTCTTCAGATCGGTGCCTGGAATTGAACTCAGAATCTCGCAGGTAGTAGCCCGCGCTCTTAGTTTCTGTATTGGATATTTTAGCTGAATTCAACCAAGGCACCTCTACTCTAGCCAATGAACGTCTTTAAATTTAATCTTCCAGTTAAATCTTAATCTCTATTGATCCTGAACGTGGATGGACTGTCTTCCATACATAACGTCTTACATGCTTATGAAGCTTATGCCTCAACAGTTTGCCCGCTAGAGTCTTGAAGGAGTGCCGACATCAACTGGCATTCTATTTAGCTATTCTCTAGAGGAAATCACTGGACGCTGGCAATATTCCCACACCAGTCAATTGTTCAAGTTTTCAAACAAGGGAACACCGCAGGTAGTGAATTACTGGCTGATCTCACTTACCTCTCATGTCATCAAATTATTTGAGACCGTAGTGAGATCTCGAGTAGCTCACTTCCTGGAAAGTAACAGTCTACTTATTCCCAACCAGTATGGTTTCCGTTGAGTCAGGAACTGCCTAACACCCTAACACAATTCCTGCATCTCTTTGATGATGCCTTTTTGAGGCTCTGGGAGAGGGCTTCAATGCAGATGTCATCTGTCTTGACTTAAGTAAGGCCTTCGACAAAGTTGATCATAGCATCCTCTTAAAGAAACTGTCCTACATTGCAGACCGTGGGAAATAATTAAAGTGGATTGAATGTTTCGTGAAGAGATCCCAACATGTGATGATAGAGTCGTTCGATCAAGCTCGGAAAAGGTAATCAGTGGAGTCCCATAAGGTACTGTATTGGGCCCACCCCTATTCATTATTTACATCAATGACATCATTGACGTCATCAAATACAGCAGCATTGGAAATTTTGCAAATGACTAAGTTTCTGAAGGTTGTCGACAGGGCAGGAAACCGGACTAATCTCCAATCGGATCTGCTTGCTGTTATCCGATGGACGCAAAAACAGAATATGCAGCTAAACGAAAATAAATTCGAATTGATTCACTTCGGTAACAAGAATGCATTTAAGCTACCATACACCCTTCCCTCGGGCAAAAACCTCGTAGTATTAGACATCGCTATGGACATTGGAGTGTCTGCCGACAACAACTTAAGCTGGAGTTCCAGGAGCACGCCCTGCAGGCCATGTCGATTTGTTTCTGTGTGTGTGTGTGTGTGTGTGTGTGTGTGTGTGTGTGTGTGTGTGTGTGTGTGTGTGTGTGTGTGTGTGT
>JAOPUL010250179.1:0-12661 GCA_027564515.1 Octopus rubescens | reverse complement strand
TTGGATTGAACGTAAATACTGCCTCCCGGTGTTTTTTTAAGCTAGATTATTTTGCAACATAGTATTTTATTCCGTTCCTATACTTCATCAGGAAATCTTTGTGTTGAAATGTTGCAAGTTCTTGTAAATAATATTTGTTATAAATGTTCTAGTGAGTGGACTAAAGTATTCAACCGGAGTGGTTCTGTATATCATTGTAGTAGTGGAGAAAATCGTCTATAACGTTTCCGTTCGTTGCAGTAAATTAATGTGTGTTTTTTCCTCGTCCGCTGCATGTTCTAAAATCTCTGCCGATTCAATTTCTTTACCAGTCTTATGTTGATAGTAATCAAATATTTCTCAGTTGTAGTTTTCTACCTCATGGTGTAGGGGATAGAAAGAAAGAGAAAAAAGATACACAGAAAGGCTTGTTATCTAGTAGTAAGCTGAAGTAAGTAATCTATTATTGGGCTCTGGTTTGATGAAGCATTCCTAGAAACATATTTATAGATTCAACAAATTTATTTTCATGGCCTCTCATTGACCTCTTCATCTGCGGTATTCAGCTAATTTGTTTATTTGCCGTAACTTAATTTAACTATGGGTCTTCGTCATTATTTTCATCTCCTTCGTTCTGAAAAGGTGATTAATTTTATATTATTTTATGTTTCATGTGGTTCCTTATGAAGATTTGATTTTTATCTATTTTGCTTTCCTTTTTATTATGTTTTTTTTACGATCATTCGACCATGTTCTTCTATATCTATTTTTGCACTCAGTTTACTAGACCCTGTTTGTACACTTTAACATATTTTACAATTTTATAGACCCTATTTACTTAAAATAGTTCAGCGTCTTATCCCGTCTTTCATTAATCAGTTTATATTTCGATTTTAATATCTGGTAGATGTCCTCAAGACATTTTCTATCCCGATATTATAGTCTCTAGCTCTTGACAATACGTTCCATTTTATTTCGTAAGTTTTTTTGTTTAGTTTTAATGACTATATGAAGTTACTTAAACTAGTAGTGTATCGTTTATGTTTAGGTATAAATGTATTTTTGTGGTTGGCTATACGTTTTTTGACAAAATCTCCCGTTGCACCAATATATGCATATTCGGTAACCTCGGATCTAATTGTGCACTTATAAATAACGTCTCTTAAGTTATATTTATTATCTAAGGGGCATACTCTGCTTGTTTACGCAATAACACGTAGCATATCTATTAGGATCATTACTACTGTTATTATTTCTAGTGGATAGGTTTACAACTTTTCCCATATTGCTTCTCCCTCACTCCTTCTGTTTATGAGCTCCGGGTTATACATTATGTTTCTACGTTACTTTATTTTTTACCCGTGTTAGCATCCATTTATCCGCGGTATTATCCGTGTTTTTATATATATATATATATATAGAGAGAGAGATATATGGAAAGTTGAAGAGTAACACACAAGTTAATTGGTATAAAGAAGGTAAGAAAGTTACGAAATGCTAAAATAATGTTGTCATAAAAAAACACATTATAATACTGGTATCTGTCTTCTGACATTATCAAATAGGAGTAAAATAGTGGATATCAATTAGACGAAAAATGAAATAAAGTTGAATGTTTGTAAACATTTACACAGTTTTTGTATGTTAGCACCAATTTCCTTATGCCCGTTTCGTTGCCTGTAATAGCAGTAATGTGAGATTTGTTTTGAAATAGCATTGTATGAAAGATTGTTTTGAATATTTGGTTCTGTATGCAGTAATAGCAACAATCATCAGAAGTGAACGTTGTCTATGACTAAGTGTCATTTAAAGTGGTAGTTGTAGGAAATATTCTACGGAAATCTATGGGGAGCAATTGATATAAATATATCTAAAGGTCTTAATATTTTCGTGGGTATCATTTTGTGGTCCCTGTAGTAGTGGCATCTGTAGTGGAAGCATTAAAAAAAGGTTTGTATTGTGTTATGGAATATGATTCCTTGCAATTGGGCTGATTGTAGGTTGGATCGTCTCTAGATTTATAGAGGGCGAACATTCTAAAATTAGGTTGATCATCAGATGCTCAAATGCTGATATCTTCACTCAAAACTATTTTTCTGTATTCCTGTATTTTATTTTAATCTGGGGTAGTTTGACTAATGTATTGTACTCGACACCCTGAGGAATTGAACATATATATATCAGTTTTTTCGAAGCACATTTAAAGTTATTTTTCATCGTAAAACGTTGACCCTGTTTGAAGGAGAACTCCAATCATTCAATTATGTTGAGTATACTCGTCAACAAAGAAGCCGGCAGTAAAATATGCGGAAGACCTAGCTGTGGTATATGCTTCCACATGAGGGGAATGACTTAGGGGACAGGAATTATATCAAACATACATAAGAACTGTAATAAACGAGTAAAGAAAGAATATATAATGCGTGGGATCATTTTCCCCCGCCCCTAAAAATTAATATATATATATATATATATATATATATATATCAAAAGAAACGCACACTGGAATTCACTTATACACATATATACACACACAACCACACATAATTATACAAACAAACATGCATCCACACCCACCCACACACACTACACAGACATATACATATTCATATATATATATATATATATATATATATATATATATATACAACTCATGTCCTCATTTTTGGTGCTCAGAATCTGGCTAATCAGGATCCAAAAATCCTTTCGGCTTTGGTTGGCGTCCGTCAAAATAGAATGTTCCCTACGACTTCATCTTTGTGGTGATCATTTCTGTATATTTTGGCTGTCCTTACTATTTATTTATCAATTTTAATGTTACAGTATGGCCGAGTTGCTAATACGACCCCTGCTGCCTGTATTTGCTGGTCCTTTGCCTACTGAGATCAGTGGTTAACTCCCGTTATCCACGATGAGGTGTCCGGCAAGACCAAGGGACTCATCAGGCGAGACCAAGTGAAAAACGAAGAGATTCTAAGAAGAGGTGAGTCAGAGACACTACAGGAAATGGTCGTAAAGCGCCGATGCCGCCTGGCTGGCCATGTTCTGCGCCTGCTTGGTGAACTACACTCAAAATCATCGATGAGCTGGAGCCCACCTGGCAGAAAGCTGATTCGGTATTGCCCCAAAACCGCCTGGAAAAGAACGTTCCTAAAAGATATGTTGGCAGTCGGCATCACCTGGCAAAATGTATGTTACACAAGTTTTATAAACACCAATTTGGTGGAATCTAGGTAGTGACTTACGTTTCATGTTCGAAAACAAAACACCTTAATCGTTTAGAATAGTCCAAGCTTCATTGCCTTGCCGTATGGTTTCATCGGGTTGCACCGGAGAGAGCGCGTTGATGCATAAGCTTGAGATCGTGGATGAAACTCCGATTTATATAAATCTAGGCTAAGTCTTTCAGACTGTCAAGAATTGCTTTTTGCTGCTTTAGACCTTGAGATTGGATATGATAGTTTAGTAGGTTAAGCATATTTCCTTACGTTGTCAGTAAAGGCCCATAATAACATTGTTTCTACAATTGGGTGTTGATGTATGCGTGGTGGAGAACGGAATTGTAGAGAGGCCGAAGGAAGAATGCTGTAAGATGAAGATTAGATGTAGGTTTTTGATTTCCGAAATGATTATTCAGATAGATAGTTCCTAAGAATATCTATAATTGGCTGGTGGTAGACAGGGTGTCTATATAGGAGTGTTATGATGTGGCTGGAGTAGTCTGTATAGGAATGTTGTTAGGAATGTGGTAGAGAGTAAATTAATGCCAAAGTTGAAGAAAGAAAGCAGTACATTGAGAATCGTCATGTTTTGTGTTATCACGCGACAAAAACCTGATCAATACATAAGAGATTTTGGGTGGTTTCCCCCATTTTGAATATTTGAGATTTCAGATTTATCAAAACTTGGTCAGCTTCAATCCCTAAGAGAGGGGGGGGAGAAAGAGGAAACGAAAGTAAAAGAGAGAAAATATCAGTTAATTAAAATTGTGTTGCGTGTTCCATTGAGTTAGTATTTCTTAAGCAAAGTTTCTTAAGGGTTGTGTAATTTCCAGTATTCGTTATAACTTATTATTTACAAACTTTGAGAAGTTGATCCAAATCGATACTGATTTCATTTTTCTTCAAATAATTCAATTCTTGTGTGGTGAATAGTTGTGTATAAATAAATAAAGTAGTCTCCTTGTGAAAGAAATTTATATGTGGCTCTAAAGAAAGAGAAAGGATTCCTGCAGTAATTTTCTTGCAACATATTGCTCCAAGTTAACACAACATCTTATTGCATGTTATTTTAATAATTGGTATTTATAGCTACTATGAAAAATTATTCTTGTTTTAGTTGGCTTATTTGCGAAAGCAATAAAGTAGTACGCATGATTACACACACCGACACGCACGTAATCTCATACACATAACGCCTATACTACGGACAGACGTAAAGCAAAAGTCATATATATATATACTGCCACTTGTATTACCACCTAAAATTCTTTACACAACAATTCATTTTCATTTCTATTTCAAGTAGAACATCGATCAATTCCTAATATTTATTCTAGAGAATTTTAATGAAGATGTAACATGTGTGCACGTGTGTGTGCACGCGTATGTGTGCGTGTGTGCACGCGTATAAGTGCGTGTGAGTGAGGCCTCTCTAAGCATGATCAGTAAACAAGTGTCACCTTAGTCTGCTGGCTGATACCCAGCAATAATAATAATAATAATAATAATAATAATAATAATAAAAATAATAATAATAATAATAATAATAATAATAATAATAATAATAATAATAATAATGTTTTCTTTTTTGGACACAAGTGACGAACAAATAGGGACAACACAAAACAAGGAACAAGTGGGGTATGATACAATATCGTGTAGAAAAAATAACAATAACAGTTAATAACCAAATTAAACAATATTTTACCCAAAAGGGGGAGAATTCCTTTAAGGGACACCCAAATTACCTCACGTATCCCGGTTACCACGACCGCCATGTGCACCTCCGAGGATGCTTCTAACCCTCTCAAATCCTCCGGTTTGAAAGCGATATTTCAGGGTAGGCTATTTCACACGGGCCATCCTTGCCATATTCACCCACCTTTGAACAAAAATAATGAGAAGCAATACTTCCCTCTCCACCCTCACTTTCCTTTTCAAGTGGCTTGGCCAAAGAGGAAGGTATCTGTCTTTAGTACTTTCATTCTAGTCCAACACACTACCTCCTTTGCCATAGCTACCAGAGAGAGGGAAATTGCCTTTCCTTCCCGGCCAAAGGAAGGCGGCAGGGCGATCTTCACAATTTGAGACGGATGATAACCGGATGCGTCCTACACGTGTCAACAGCTGTTCGACAAAGCTCCACAAGTCAGCAATACCTGGCTACTAGGCGAGTGTATGCAGCCCGATTTCGTACAACTGCGTACATCCCGGATAGGGACATCAGACTGCACCTCCGTGCCTGTAGGTCTTGTCTCGAGCAGGCAGAGCTGTCCAGGCTAGGGATTTCTGGATATCTGACCCAAAATTCCTTCGGAATAGACCAGCTAATTGTTCCCTCCCGACGCTCAGAGATTCTTCGATAACGTCGTCGTTCTAGCCTTTCACTAATTCCCTATAGAACTACATTGGGGATTAGAGACGATATGATTTATTGTTTCTTCTCTTTCAGCACGTATTCTGCAAATACTCATAGTACTTTTCTTCATTATATGCTTCTAGTAGTTTCTGGTGGGGAGGCCTTGAACTTGGGCTGCAATTAAAAATCCTTCAGCATCTGATTTGAGTCCCCAGCCTCTCAACCATTGTTGAGATTTTATTTTATCTACCTCTTTTCTGTTTAGCTTATCCCAGTATTTATCATGTAAGGGTTTTTCTTGCAATAATTTTTTCTTGGATTTTTTTGTTGCTCCAGTTTCAATTTACATTTTAGTTTCTTTACAACGTGTGTTCTTTGTTTCTTCTTCTTCTTCATAGTTGTCAGGTATTATTATTTCTTCCTTGTTATTTTCTGCTTCCTTAAAGACAGAAAACAGTTTTTGGTTCTCAGTTATCCATAGTTGCACTTTGAAGGAAATTTGTCTGTTCTTTGCAACATGCCGAATGAGTTCTCAGAGAATCCTTTGGCCACTTATAATCCTCAGTGGATCACCACTTGCCTTATTTAACAGCTACAGATACACATTAATATAATGAAAAAAATAAAAGATCAAGAAAGGGGAGAAAGCCCAAAAAATGAAAGAGTGGGATATAAGAAAAGGAAATGAAGATTTTAAAAAAAATAGAAAAAACGACACGATTAAAGTGATAAAAGGAAAGGGAGAATGGGGGGAGGTGCAACCAGGTGGGTGGGATGGGAAATACAGTTTGTGGTAAAATCATTGTTTTGTTTTGTTAGAAATCTCATTTAAAGAACGGTAATAGAGTCAGTGTTGCGAGTGGCGGAAAGTGTTGATCAGGTATTATTATTTCTTTCTTGTATTGTTTTGCTTCCTTAAAAACTGAAAAGAGCTTATTTCTTCAGGCCGTGTACCTATAGTAGAAAGTATTATTATTATATAGGTTACCTCAAAATGCTTAGAAAACCCCACCGCACCCCACCTATTTATTAATGCTGAGAATAAGAATATTTAGCAAGGTTTTTAATATGAAATTTAGGGTGAATAATGCGTAATTATAATTACGATAAACATTTATAAGATACTCTGCTCCATTTCTAAAAGGGATAAAAATAGAGCTTATCGAATAAGATAGAACACCAAACAACTGCTCACAACGCACGACAAGCATAAAGGTTAAAAGTAATATTGATCCGCCCTGACCACCAAGAAAGCCAGAAGACATTATTTGTACTGCGATATTTGGCTAGGAAAACTATTTCGTATATAGGGAAGAAGGAAAATCACCGGTGATTAGAAATATTTTAAAGTTACAGAAACAGTAGCAGGATACAAGAACAGAAGGAATATTTGACACGGAAAATATCTCCAAAGAAAAAAGAAGTGCATAGGCAATGCATGCTACAAACCAAGGACTTTGGGGTTAAATAGCACTGCTTGTAGATAATAGATGGAAACCTGAAGCGAGACACTAAATCCCTAATTATAGCCGCTGAAGTAGACGCCATTAGAACAAACTTAAGAAGGGTAAAGTTTGATAAAACCCAATCAGAAATCAAATGAATCTGTGGAAAAGGAGATAAAGTTAAAAAACATCTCTTAAGTGAATGTAATATAAAAGGAAAAGGAGTGCAATGATTAGGTAACCTAGTGTTTAAATTCAAACTAGTACAAACATGGTATAAACATGAGAAAAGGCTATGTCCATACCAGCTGAGTACTATTTAAAGGTACCATAAGGAGAATAATAAGTCCAAGATTTAATGGGATTTCTCCAAAAGGACTAACTATACTATTAAACGACGGAGACGAGATAATATTGAGAACATGAACAGCAAACAGTATAAGATAATAGACTTTCCAGTGCCATATGACCATATGATAATAAAATGGATAATAATGAATTTTAGTAAGATGAAACGATTCTGGAAAGTTTTGTTGAAAATTATTCCTGTGGGTAATATGTGCGCTTGATACACGCCCCAAACTGCTATCTATGTGTTTCAAGGAAATTTAAATTTAAATTACCATTGCTGACTTGCTTAACAAAGCAATCCTGTATTCTGCAAATATGCTAGAAATCTGGGGTGAAAGTAGTCACCATATCTCAAGACAACATCACTACTAAACAATGTAGCATGTTGAGCCTCTTTATAACCGATTATAGCTTCACATGAAGACACAAGAGCAATCATGATTGGAAACCTGAAAGAAAATTACACAACCCCCGGTACTTGAAACGGAGTCAACCCATACATAGAGGTATCGTAAGACGAGGATCCGTATGGTATTACTACACAGTCTCCCATTATTAAGGACAATTCCACCAGCATGCAGTCATGTGTTTCAAAAACAAGAGAAATGAGGTAAAATCACCGAGGTAATGTAGCTTAGGAATAAACTACTAATTTATAAGGAAACCAAATAAAATGATGGTATCGCCGAAATATGCTGCCGACTTGGAATGAGATGTGTGGATTTCCAGTCGTAGAGCAAGAACCTGAAGTGCAAGCTCATGGATAAATTATAATCACTACCTATCGAAACTGGTATAAACGTAGGTAAGAAGGAACGGTCAATTTAGAGTAAATGCAAATATATATGCATATAAACACAGTATGATATTCCAGAAAATGGAGAGTTAGATAGAGGGGACATGAACTTGAGAATGTAAGAGGGTGTTCGAAGTTAAGAGGAGATCGAATTAACGGTCAGGTTATTTGACTAATTTGAATAGATTGTTAAGTACAAAAATGCCAATTTATTAGTATATGATTCATAAAATACTTGTAATACAAATTAAAAATGAAACGAAAGGTTTCACAATACTTACTTCTCTCCTTGTGATAAATAATATATACACGTCTCCAGAAACTGTAATAAGGAAAACGTTGGTTATTAAAAAAGGTAACACGAGAGCGTGCACTTAAATATATTGGGGAGAAAGATGAACAACAGATAACAAAAAGAACGTGGGACAGAAAATGAATCAAATTCAGTTCCTTAAAGAAGGTGCAGTAAGTAAGGAACGGCACATTACACCACTACAAAGAACATCCGATATGACTATCGAAGAGAGTGGAATAAATACTGTATCCGATGTGGTGTAGGAAGGAATAGCAGCAAGGGTAGTTAAGATAAAACAATCTGGGAATGTTAGGGATCACATTTATCAAAACATGTTGTTTCAAACATTTCGAAATACAATTTCTTAGAAAAAACACAACCGATGAAGCTCCAGATTCAGAGCGATAAGATAATTTGCTCTGATATATGGAGCAAATAGCAGTGTGTATAGAATAGTTTAGAAATGAATTGAGACGAATAACAACGGGCTTGAATAGAAACCCCTCTGGAGCTCATTGAGAAACAAGCTAACAGCTTTTCGACATGGGATGCCCTCGGGTCATACAAGCCGCAAAACGTCATTGAATTACCTCGGTAAGTAGTGATGCAGTGATTAAATGAAAATATTCGTATGGAATAATCTTAAATGGGATGCCAAATGTTAATCAAGCTTTTATTATGAAAGGCAACTTCCAAAAGAAAAAGGGATGGAGTTCGTAAACTATAGGCCAATATTTGTTTCCCGCTAAAAAATGTTAACACATTTGTTCCGAGTTTTATCGATCCACAGTTAGAGAAACAGACCCTAAACCCTAATGAACAGAAATAATATCGGTAAAATTCAAACAGAAGAAAATAACGATTAATCAAATTGATTAAATTAATTGCTACAGAGGGCTAAATGCTGAGGATTTTGAAGAAGTTAAATCTCAATATTGCAAATATCATCACTTGATTATATGAATAACTTGTGGAAGATCGGTAAACTAAACAAATTGTAGAACACCCACTTGTATATGACACAATTGATCGGAGAATGTTCAATGCATATTAAGCTATCACTTGTAGAGCTTGTGATTGCTATTATCAGATTGACTAGAATTCAGGAAGATAAAATCTCGATGGAGCCTAAGAAATTGATAGGAGGTATTCAAGCGTTTGCTATTCCCAAAAGGATTGTCAATACTGAGAGATAATCTAATAATATTATCAGTAAAATAAGAGTATTAGTTAAAGATATCAGACTGGTCCGTAGTATATCCAAGTATTGAAAATATGGGATACAGAAAAAGAAATAACATGAAATTGATGGAATTAATCAACCTAACGAGGAAACAACATATGATATTTATTGAGTTGATTGTTATATTTATCTTGTGGTCTTTACAAGATAGAGCAATGGAAATAAAATCAAGAAACATGATTTGTAAGAGGAACGTTGTATACGCAAATCCAAAGTGGTAGACAAAGGGCCGGAGTAAATTAGTAGGACCTAAAATACAAACTTATAATTTTAATCGACAACACAATTTTGCCAAGAATGCGATGTAAGCAAACCATGTCTTCCAAATGATGATTTTTTCTCTCAAGGAAATGGAGACTATACCTAAATATATCAAAGATGAGTTAACGAAATGATACTGATGGGAGAAACAGAAAAATACCTATATGTGCTTTGATAAGGATTTTATAAGAATTTCAGATACAATTACGCAAGTCGTTCTCATGAGTTAACTAATATTAAGAAATGCCGTAACACTTTGTAGTATGACAGAGCATGCACTTATTGGATATTATGATATGATATCGCTTTATTGTGGGAGGACGCATACGTTGTTCCACTCACAATCGCGAGATCACGATTTCAATTACCTGGTGGTGCGTTGTGTTCTTGAGCAAAGCACTTCATCTCACATTGCTCAGCGATCACTGGGACAAATAATATAAGGTGCATCTGTTCAGGCAATATCGATTTGATGGAGTGACTGAGCTAATGTACTGCACAAATAGTTGTTGCGTGTAAGCAAATCATTTGTATAAATTGTTCAGTAAGAAATTGCAGAACTGTCTTCCCTGGAGTTCGAGAGACTACCGTCATCATATAGCTGTTTTTCGCGCCAGGTGAGTGCAATTTTCCATTGCTTGGAATTTGAAAAAAATAATGTTAAATGATGCACACTATTTAGGACTGTGAGATGGGGAGAGGCATATTGTTTCCTGGAAGAACAGAGTGCAGAATGTAGAAGTTGGAGAAGGGTACGTCCATTATAAGACACAGGCAAGTATGCGTACGTTTGAAGGTTAAGAGACCGGGGAGTACATTGTTTTATTAAGAAAACTCATGAATATTATAGGACTAGGAAAAGGGGATGTGCATTGTTTTCGAATGTTGACATCACCCAATGAATGGCTGGCAGTAGAGTAAGCACATTTCAGGAGTAATCTAGAGTGGTGAACACCCTTGAACTGATTGTGTTTATATGGCAATACAGATCCATGCTGGAGCATCCCTAATGCAATTATTTTTCTTATACGTATTACTCGTGTCATTATCGGCCTTTGAATTTCATAATACTCATATTATAGAAATAATCAGCTTTCAAAGACGTAATTCCGTGTTTTGTTCATGGGTAGTACTGATTTTCGATTCTTCAATCTTTGTTACAGCTTTTTAAAGATGCTTACTGAAAATGGAAAAGATAGAACAGACATAGTCGATTGACAGAACGTTTAATTCATGCATTGAACCTTTAATTCATCCATAATTAGACAGAAACTTTAATTTATCCAGTGGCACATTTCTGCAGCAGATACACAATGTAAGTTAACAACCGATGCCTTTGAAAGTCACTAAGAAAAAATAAAATTATGCCACACTGGCATGGGATGAGATGGGTAATTACAAGAGGTGCTTAAAATTGGTGTCAGAATTTACATAAAAAGAGGAGAGAATCAAAGCGAGAAGAGGGAGATGTAATATAACAATTATACTTAGTGCACAAAATATGCGAATTTATGGCTATTTAGTCCTAACACAGGACCGCCTCCAATTAGTGGAAATGTAGGAACGTCAGCAATCCATGATCTCGCTGAACATCAATGCCAAATATTCTGACCATTCACTGTTCTCAAATATTTAGGCGCAGGATTAATTTTGTGCTATCCATCTTAACCGTTGTCCCAGTAAGCCAACTTTCGACAAAAACAATGAGTACTTACATCTTCCCCTTCATTTTCCATCCCCTTCATTTTCCATTCTAACTTCAAAACGTTAATTAGGATAAGACCCAAGAAGAATGTGTTTGCCAACAATCTTTTAGCTTCAACCCCTACACAACCTCTTTCAACATAGTCAGGCGAGGTGGCATATTCTCATGACGGACGCAGCCAATAGCCGGAGTTTTGATACACGCACAACAACTGATCGATAATAAATTTTGGCATGAAATATACTAGCCGTAACGTAACTAAATATCAGAAGTAGATATGCATTACATATTCATAACCAACGTATTAAATTATATAGATTGTTTTGTAGGGAGATCAGAGCAGCAACTTCTAATATTTACTTGAGAGCAGCCAATAAAAATAGTGCCATATATAAAGCGTATTCAAAGAGATTACATTCAGCATAAACAAATAATGAACGCATTCTAAGAAATTCATAGATATCAATTACTCGAATAAACAACAATGACGAGATAAATTGCGCTAAGTATATACCTTTATTCGTCGTCGCTCCGCATGGGTTTATCAACAAACAAACTATTTCATACTGTGCACCAAAATATATTAGCATTCAATAAAGTAGCTCGTAGGAAAAGATGTCCTGGTAACACTTTATATAACTTAATTCTGCATGTGAATTCAAATAGAAATTATGTTATCTGGAAACAGAAATTATGGAGGGTCGATAATTTCTCAGAACTTCTATACTTTGAAGTTGTATGTATGTGTATATATATATATATATGTATATCTGTCTCACTCTCAGGTTCTTCCGCGCCGTTCGGATCATCGAGCACTAGGAAGTCGCCAAGAGTCGCAATCAGCGGCATCGCTCTCTTGTCCATGCCAGGTGGGGTCCAACTCATCGATGTTTTTGAGTTGACGGCGGTGTCGAGCGGTGCTAGACTGCCAGTGAAAGATAAAAATGCCAGGACACTGATTCGAACGTTATTAATGTCTAATGTCTACTGTGGTATTGACAATTCT